>CAUYPK010114567.1:0-68217 GCA_963574355.1 Loris lydekkerianus
CTCTCTCTCTCTCTATTTTTTTTTTTTTTTTTTTTTTTTTAGTAGGAGGTTGTGGCATCTTAGCTCACAGCAACCTCAAACTCTTAGGCTTGAGCAATCTTTTTGCCTCAGCCTCTCAAGTAACTTGGACTACAGATGCCTGCCACCACGCCTGGCTAGTGTTTCTATTTTTAGTAGAGATGGGGTCTCATCCTTTCTCAGGCTGGTCTCAAACTCCCTAGCTCAAGAGATCCTCCTGCCTCAGCCTCCCAGAGTGCTAGGATTACGGTTGCTGCCACCGTGCCCGACCCTGACCGTCTCTTTGGTGTTCTCTAATTGTATCCATCTTTCATTAGACTTTTGGGGTTAATTTTTAAAATTTTTTATTTGCTTTAAGTAGCCCTGAATACAGGAGTCAAACCAGAGTAGTGATAAATAAGTCACCTTATTATAGTAAGGGGTTTTTTTTTTTTAAGATGTTCTGCTTCTATTTTTATTTTTTTGTTTATTTTTTATTAAATCATAGCTGTGTACATTAATGCAATCGTGGGATACATGTGCTGGTTTTATACACAATTTGAAATATTTTCATCGAACTGATTAAAATAGCCTTCATGGCATTTTCTTAGTTATTGTGTTCAGATATTTATACTCTGCATTCAGTAAGTTTCACCTGTACCCTTCTAAGATGCACCATAGGTGTGGCCCCACCAAAGATGTTCTGCTTTTAAAACATTGGCTTTGATCAAGAGAGAAAAAAAACACATGAAAATGTAATGCAAAGAGACAAGTTTAGTACAAGCTATGACTGTTGAAAATCACATCCTCAAGCTTGATGACTTAATTTCCTCTCTGCTTTTATTGATCACTTTATTATATAAGGCAGAATTGACAGCAGGATGCATCGGATTTCCAATTATGAGTCCCCACCTTAGAGAATTGAGCCTGTCGAGTTACCCGGCAATGATTCCTGTCCCTTCTCCCCATTAAAAAAAAAATGTCACTTCCCAAGGCTGATAAACAGTGCACGGTGATTGGTCCTCCATGGATCACTTTTTAGAAAATGAAATGTCAACCCTTGCCCTTATATTGATTCTCCTTTAGTGTCAGCCATAAAGCTGTCACGGGAAAGGCCGCCTGGAGCCAGGTAGCTGACAGGCTCACAGTGGCTCATGCACACTCAGCCAATGCTCCTCCCCACGCAGGATGTCTGGCCTGTTATCTGGGACTACAAATGTTTAAATGGGACAAGAACAGGTGAATGGAGAGGAGACAGGTAATGCAGACGAAAGCTTGGCCAGGCTTTTAGCTCAAATGAAAAGTAGTAAATGGTACCCTTGAAGTAAGTAGTCTTGCCAGATTTCAGCCAGCAACATGAGAAAGGAATAGATTCAACAGCCTAACCCACAAAATCGGAATCATGTCCTTTGCTGCTGGGACTGCTTCTTGCTTCTTAGAGCCACAGAATTTTGATGAAAGCGTGCAAAAGACAGACCCCATATGAGAGCCTGTGGAACTGAATCCCACACTGCTGGTAGCATGTGAGATTTATAAAGAAGTGTTTGGACAGGGACTTACATAGGGAGAAAAGTTTCAGTCCTTTGTATGACCTCAAAGAGAAAATCTGTTTGGTGCTAATTTGTCATTTAAAAAAAAAGGCAACAGCCTCAGGCTCACAGTTGGTATCCTGCTAGGTTTTTTTCTGGCAGTTGTCCATGTATTTCAATTTGTACTGAGAAGCCTGGGCCTACAGAAAACCAGAATAATCTCTCATTTTTTAATGGGAAGTAGATTCACACTTTTTTTTTTGGCTGACTGGAACATCTAAGCATTTAAGGATCTTAGTGGAGGACTCAAATCATTAAATTTGTAAACTTTATTTATATACTTGAAATATTATACAAAATATATTGATTCTAGATGTATTATATGTTTTTGCCACCTGTATTATGATAAGAAAATTTATTTGATTTTTATAGGTGTCTTTGATCATGTTCCTCATCACTCTTAACAGCTTCCCAGAACACAAAATTGTACTTGCTATTCAGGTAACACAACTGAAGGTGCAACAATTCTTGTGCCTATGTGATGCTGCCTCTAGAACTTTCATGCCAAACCACATGTGCACATTCTTTTAGCAGCAAGGCACCATTTCTTCATTTCGTAGATTTGTGATATCTCTATGTATTGCTTTTTAGAGTGGTGTTTAAAAGGACTGTTAGCAATGACATCATAAAATGCAATTATAGGGTCATAACCCTCAGGACTAATGATTGAATCTGTGTTAAATTTCTCTGATCTTCTGCCCTTTTATGTCAATGATTTAATCAGATTACCCCTTCAAAACCACCCTAAACTACTATTACTGTATATACTCGAGTATAAGCTGAGTTTTTTTGGCCCAAAATTTGTGCCGAGTTCGGGTTTTTCGGCACAAATTTTGTGCCAAAAAAGCTCGGCTTATACTCGAGTATATACGGTAATTCAGATTCTGTTAACTTTATGTGTTTCTCCCAAATAGTATTTTATAGTTCAAATACAAGAAATAATTTTAAGGACTAGAATACAAGAGTTCCTATGTCTTAAAGGAAAATTTTGGTGGTCAGGAAAAAGTATTAATTGATAATAGGGCCTTTCTGCTGATAATAGCCTTTCTGCTGTCTTTCTAGTAATTACTAGTAATATTGGGTTTTTATATCTTAGTGTTCCTTTTTACCTGAATAAAGGAAAGAGATGAATTGATTTTAAGAAAAAAAAAATGAAGAGGTTATGGAAAAAAATTACTATTAGATACTTGAGGTCTGAAGAGTTTAAACAATTAAATAAAGCAAGATCTCACAACCAGTTAGTTGGCTGATCAGGATAAGAGTTCAACTCTCTTAACGTCCAATACTGGTGTAGATATATTATTTTGATACATTCATAACTGAAAAAAAATGGACTTACATTGAAAGCTGACATTGGTAGTTCCACCAAACCAAAATTTCAAGAGTCTTTTAGTGATGTTGGTAAGATTTGTAATCTGCAAGTTCATGTCCAAGTCTAACATAAAATATAAAGTCAGAGTTTGCATGTTTCTTTTGTCTTTATTGAAAGTTAAGATTTTTCTACTTTGGAACTTCGAGTTCACACATTGCTAAAACAGTTATTGCTCAACCTGTATCTATCTTCCTTGGGGCCAAATTTCCTTCTCTGGAATATTATGATGATGTAAGAATGAATATACTTAAATGTTAGCCTAAATTGGCTTCGATGAAGTCGTGTAAATTCACATAATCAGGGGCAGATGGTACCTCGGGAACATTTCTAAACAACTTGCATGCACGGTTCAATTCCAACCACTTCAAATGTTGCTCATGGAGAATGTTTAAACTTCATTTGGTGCAAGAACAGTGACAGTTTAAGGAAAGGGAAAGAGAAGGATGGCCCCTACGAATCTTTACAGGGATGCCGTTTCCAAGAGGCGAAGAGTCCTCCTGGAGCCATGCTAGTCATTACATTGCTTCATTGTCTTTAATATGCACTTCAGCTGAATAAATTACTCACCTTTTACTAATTAGCTTCAGAACAGTGAGCCACATCAATCAAATCTGTCCACTTAATCAGGGAAGTTAGTATTTTAATAAAAGCAGGGTCTATGCTGGGCCCCTGCCATGCTCCCCTTATCCTTATTTTATTTGTCTTACTGAACAGTTAAGGTGCCAGCAACAACATAGGGGTTGGGAGGGCTCCTGCTGTTCCTCAATAATGCCAGTTAATACCTTTTATTACCATGTCCCTTGGACCCCAGGGAGGGCTTAGCTCACACTCTTTCAAAGTTTCACCTGCAGCCCTGGCCCTTTTCTGTAACTCCTGCAGTTGAAAGGTTCCAAATTTCCTCTGGAGCATTTGCTAACAAACCACTCCACCTCTTCCTTTTCTAATCAGCTTGTCTACATCTCCACAATTAGAAAACTTCAACAAAGATTGCCTTCTGCCATGCAGGTGATCTGCCTCCTATGTCACTCAGAGTCAGCACCTCTTCAGGCTGTGTGGCTTCCTCCAGGCAGGCGGGCCGAGTAGTGAGCTTCAATGGGCTTTCTTGGGACAATAAAGGGCCACATTGTCCTACCCTGAGCTAAGAAAAAAGGACCATCAGGTGACAAAGGGAGACAGGGACACAGGCATTTTTGTTTTCAAGGTATTATTAAGAATCAAACGGACTATAATCAACCTTTGAACAGTAATACTTGTGTTTCTTTTTCAGTATTCTCTGAACTCTTGAAGAGTCTTCTCCAAATAACACCCCATGTAAAGACACGTCTTTAAAAATATCCCTGCACCACTAATTTAATTTCTCCTTCTATGTTTAGAAGTCGGAAGCAGGAATGGGCGTGTCAGCCTTATAATTAATGACCCTGCCACTTTGTATTTGCTCTGGCTTTGCATATATTTGATGAATGCCCTTGATGTAAAACAGATAACTGCACTCCTGGGCAGCTTCAGGCCATTTGTTTCTGTGGTGTGTGTTCCAGGTTTTTGGCTAAGTCACTGATAATTTTAAAGTTGGTACCAAAGTGCTCCCGCTCTATACATTTTTTTTTTCCTTCTTTAAAAGAAACAATTCAAATCAGTATTCCAGATCTTAAGTGGTTTAAAAGATACACTTGTAATTTTACATAATGCTTTTAGGAGCTCTGATAAGACACAATCTCTCCAGCTGCCAGGACCCTATCACACCCTGGGGACCCAGCAATGGCATCTTCCTGACATAAAATGTTATTTTAGCAGTCCCTAACCTAACACGCTTACATTTTTTTTAAAAGAGGAGAGAGAAAGGCGGTGGGGGAGAAGAATATTGCAAAGGAATCTGTGTTTTATAGAAAGTTGTTTGGTTTCAGGGTATTTAAACCTGTTTCTTTGATGAAGCAATGGAATTTAAGAGCAGTTGAATGAAGTTTAATCAGATTTACTGATAAAATGTGATATTACTTACAATTAATGCTCATCAGGTATCCTGTGTAACTAATCTCCACTATGTGAGGCACTATGAAGTTGGGAGCCAGGTTGAGGCCCAAAAAATCCTGTGCTTGCCAAGAGGGCAGGTGTGTGGCCCACTTGCCCTTCTGGCTCCGTGTCCCCATCTATACAAGGAAATCCAGCGTGTGTCTGTCCCAGCCTGGTTGCTTTCATGGGGTTATTGTGAAGATGCAATTAAATAATAGACCCCTTGAAGGCCTTTTACAAAATTAAATGCGAAGGAAACTGTAAGCTGTGATTTGAGACCGAAATACACACTTCACAGTTCATGGTATTAACCAAAGTCTCTGTTTTGCTAAGCTGGCTCCTGCTTTGCAAACAGTTAGGGGAGGAGATAATATATGTGATGAGAGCGCTTTGAAAAGTTAAATGCAGTGTAAAAGTGCAAGGTATTATTACATGTGAGGGAATTATCCACACGGAGAAACATCTGTGGGCTTTGAGGGTCTGATTGCCTGGTTTCTATGCTGCTGACAAGTAGGAGAGGAATGTGGGAGGGAGGCTTTGAAAAGGAGACCCTAGTTGTCCTGACTCTCTGATCCCACTGCCCAGCTCCCATACATTCTCTGCTATTTTCTCTTTTACCTTATCCTCCAGCCTTTCTGCCTGTTCAGAGGTTAGCACTTAGCATATCAGATTCTGACCACTGGTCTTGTGGGAACTCTTTTCTTACCTCAGAGCCTCAGTTTCCTCTGCTGTAAAGCCTTGACTGAACTTGTCTTTTAAGCTCTAAGAAAACACAAGATGATTGTAAATTTCAATATATAGTTTACCTTTTTCACAAAGCATATATGTATACATTTTATTCACTAATTTTTTTGAGTTCTTAAACTTAGCTGCAATACTACTGAGTTGATTTTCCCATTCCTTTAAGTAACATATAGGGAGGCCATAAAATTTGTGTGCAATTTAAAATAGTACACAATTTAAAATTGCACACAAACTTTATGGCCACTCTATATATTCTCTTGATTCTAGAATTACATATATTCCAGGTTTTTAATTCCCAATTTGATATTTTCATTTATCTGAGTGATAAGTGTGTGTATGTTACATATATATGTCACATATACACATCCCTGATTCAAGATTTATATACACTAACAATTTCTAATTCCCAAAACTTTATAACAACCAGATATCATTCTAATAGAACCTAGGAGCAGAATGCCAACTTTGAGCTCATATGCTATTTTATTGAAAGAGAATTAGGTATTTTTATGCAAAATCTTAAGGAACACAACACAAGCAAACATTTAATTTTTAAACTTTCTGTAATAATTTAGGAACTTGTGTACAGAAGCTGAAACTAATAACCAACAAAACTTTTTTTTTTTTTTTTTTTTTTTGTTTGCAGTTTTTGGCCGGGGCTGGGTTTGAACCCACCACCTCTGGCATAGGAGGCCGGTGCCCTACCCCATTGAGCCACAGGCACCGCCCACAAAACTATTATTTTAAGAATATTGTGTGATTGCTAATGATTTGTGGTAGTGGCCCTCCCAGTTATAGCAACAGGACTTACTATTACCTGTCACACACTGAACATTATTACCATTTGATTTATGCAGAATTATGCATGGGAACTTATTCTAATTATAAATATAAACATAGGTAAACTAGCCAAATAACTTATCTTCAATAAGATAAATTTCCCCTGGGAATTTGAAATTATAAAATATTTGTTTTATCTGTTGTAAGATACCTTACTTTAAAATTGTGTTTAAGAGTGGAGTCTGACTGGGCTTGAAACCTGACTTTGGTTACAAGTTATTTACCTTGTTATTTTACCTCTTGTAAATTTCAGTTTTTCTCATCTATGAAATGTGCATGGTATATCTCCCTGGCTTACATTATGACAGCAAAGAATTTGTCTTGTGGCTTGTGTGACGAAAATAATTTTCTTTTCTAAAAAAATTTTTTTAATAGACGGAGTAAATACAGTAAAGCAAAACAGGAAGCAGATGAAGAGAAACATTTGAATCAAGGTACAAATAATTGGATAAAAATACTTTTATTTTTAGAGCATGTCTCATGAGATTTTCTAGTTTAGAAAGCTCTAAATTACTCTAATGTGGCTCTTCATATTATATTGTATATTCCTTATTCAAATAATGCATTTTAAGGGTATCAAACTGAAATGGGTGAATCAGGATTATTTCGAATGAGATTAAAGATGGGGTATAAGTAAGGAAATTCCTTCAAATTCTTCTTTTCCTTTATTTTATCTTCCACCCTGAAAAATCACTGATCTAGCAGGCTTATTCTTATAGCCAGATAGCAAGATTTAACAGGTAATTTTTTTGCATATAAGCTAAAAATTTACAGGGAGGTAAAAAATAAAAAATCGATCAGTAATGACTGCTTCCCAAAGAGCGTCTGTTTGTGGTATAGAATTTGTGACTATCAATAATTTGTTAGTGGATTCTAGTTACTTTCATATTTCAAATAAGTTCAAAGAATAAATTCAAGGTGGCTCTAGCATGCTTTAAGCAAGACGGAAGACCAATAAATGGGCAGTGTTGATGACTACGTAGGCGTGTCATCCAATGGAACCTTCAGAGACAATGACATTGCCCTATATCTTCACTGTCCAATACATTAGCCAATAACTACATGTGCGGTTGAATGCTTGAAAAGCAGCTAATGTGAACCAGGAAGTAGTTCTCAAATTTAATTTAATTTTAACTGATTCACATTAAAATAGACACATGTTGCTAGTCACTGGCCTGTTAGTGCAGAGAAGTGGAAGGAAGGCAGGGACTGAGAGCAACAAGAGCTATCTGGTTTTCTCTTTTTTTGAGACAGAGGCTCACTTTGTCACTCTCGGGTAGAGGGCTCTGGAGTCATAGCTCACAGCAGTCTCAAACTCTTAGGCTCAAGCAATTCTCTTGCCTCTGCGACTTGTAGCTGCGACTACAGGCAACCATCACAATGCCTAACTATTTTTAGAGACAGGGTCTTGCTCTTGCTCAGGCTGGTCTTGAACTTGTGGGCTCAAGCATGAGCCACCGCACCTGGCAACAAGAGCTATCTTGAGAAAGATTTTCTTGGCTAGAGCATATAAATTGATGAAGGATATGGAATGTCAGACAGCTTTCCATCTGTTCACCTTACCTCCTTTCATAATGCATAGTTTAAAAAGTTTCCACATGGTACAAGTGTTTAAAAACAAAAATGATATATTACAAAGAAGTAGGAAGAAACTCCTGGTTTAAGTGGGTAATTCCTAAAGGCAGAGACTGAGATAAGGACAACACTGACAGGCTTGGGAAATGAAAGGACTGGGCCAATTGGTGTCTTGCATTCTCGCTGTGTCCCACTGCGCCTGGAGCTCCACTAGGGAGGGGTGCAGACACAGGAGAAAACTCAGATCTGATCGTGGCTTCTTCCTTTTGGCTCAAATGCCCCTCACTGGGCTGCCTCTGAACTCCATTCTGAATGTAGTTTGTAAGTGAATGTGAGGTCTGTCTGAATTATACTCCTGGTGTCCAAACCATTCACAATTAGGTTACAACAGGTACCTCCACTGAAACTTGCGGGGGAACTTGGGTATCTTTACTTACAATACCTTCTTTCCAAAATAGAATAGAATCTGGGAGGCGGAGGTGGGTGGATTGTCTGAGCTCACGAGTTTTTAGACCAGCCTGAGCTAGAGCCAGAGTGAGACCTCATTTCTAAAAAAAGAAAAAAGAAAAAATAGCTGGGTGTTGTGGTGGATATCTGTAGTCCCAGCTACTTGGGAGGCTGCGGCAAGAGAATCACATAAACTCGGGAGTTTGAGGTTGCTGTGAGGTGTGACAACGTGAGCTCTCTGAGATGATAAAGTGAGATGATAAAGTGAGACTCTGTCTCCTCTTCCCCCCCTAAAAAAAGAAGAAGAATAGAAATGGAGGTCTGATAAAGAGTCTGTATTGCCAAATCAACTAGCTGGTATTACCTTCCTTGTCTATAATAACCTTAGTTTAATCACAGTTTTTAATCCAATCACATATTTCATTGTGTAGCTATCAGACAAAACGTGGCATCACCTAGACAGGGCCAACTGAAAAAAAACAAAAAATAGTTGCTATTATCTTCCTTCTGGAAGGAGAGCTGAAAGTGGTGGGTAAGACTCAGTGCAGGGCCAGAGGAGCTATGGAGCAACTGCTTAGGACAATGGTATTCAGCTGACACATCCCAAATTTCCTTCCAGAGGCTCTGTTTTCCTCCATAGGATGGGTTGTTTTTAAAATTTAGTCCTTGAAGTGTAAAGACTTTCCAAGAACTCAGCGGAGCTGCAGCCTCCTAAGTAGCTAATTCTTTGTTTGTCCACTAATGAAAACCGGAGTGAGAATTTATTCATTTTTGTATGTCAAGACTATGCAGCTAACCCAACTTTTCCTATGTTAAGTATTCTTTACACCAGATTACTTCTGTTTATTAGTGCTTCCTGAGAAGTGTTCAGCCAGCCTATTTTTTTTTTTTTTTTTATTACTCAGGCGTTAGAACTTACGTGGACCCTTTTACATATGAAGATCCCAACCAAGCAGTCCGAGAATTTGCCAAAGAAATTGATGCATCCTGCATTAAGATCGAAAAAGTTATAGGAGTTGGTAAGTATCTGATTGTGTGCAAATGAGTCTATTTTCTGGTACATGTTAAATATGTGTATGCGGATTGTTTAAATATGTATGTGTCTGAGTATATTATGTGCATATGTATAGGCATAAATATATTTGTGAAATTTCTTTATTAGAAGTATAAAATGTGGTGTGCTATAAAGCACTCTGGTACAAAATTTGGTTTTATTCTTCGGAGAGCATTTAGTGGATAAGAATGTGGAATCTGAAGTCAGATTGGTTGCATTGAAATGTTCACTCTACTTCTTACTATAAGACATTGGACAGGTTTCTTCATTAAGCCTTAGGTGTCTGTGATGGAAGGGAGCTAAACACAGCATCTATCTCAGGGTGTGGGAAGGATGAAGTGAAATAATCTATGCACAGCACGGGCACACTGCCTGGCATGTACCAAGAGCTCAGCAAATGCCAGCTATTACTCTTTCTTCTTCAATGTGTTTCTGGTCCATTGTAGATTTGTTTTCTCTCCCAAAGGGGAATTTGGTGAAGTGTGCAGTGGGCGTCTCAAAGTGCCTGGCAAGAGAGAGATCTGTGTGGCCATCAAGACTCTGAAAGCTGGTTACACAGACAAACAGCGGAGGGACTTCCTGAGTGAAGCCAGCATCATGGGACAGTTTGATCACCCAAACATCATTCACTTGGAAGGTGTCGTCACAAAATGTATGTGGGTCACTCCCTTTGCAAAGCCAAGTTAGAAGTGACTGGGATATGAAACACACATTTTCTTCCCAGGGAAATGACAGCTGGAGCAGACCCGCTGATTGCTAATAGGAGGAAATGAGTGGGGGACAAGTCATTAATCTTGTAGTCAGCTCTAAATGGTCGATGGTTTCAGCTGATACCCTATCGCCAAGGCAGCTTGTGTGAGATGTTAGGGATTAATATTGCAGATTTTTTGGTATGCCATGCCATCGTTCAAATCTTTGCTAGGCCAAACTGTCACAGGGTAGGCACAGGCAGATGGTAGGCAAAATTAAATTTAAGTACTTTTCATATAAAGCACAAGAAAGCCTCTACACGCCTTGTGCTGGAAGCTTTAATTCCAGATGCAGGGAATGGATCTTGGGAATCTTTACTATTTGGGGGGATTTGCTTGTCTGCTCTGCCTGATTTATGGCTGTTGCAGTTCAGCACCTATTTACAGTAACACCTGGTTGAACTTTCCCTTTTTTAGTCCATTAGCATTCACTATGCCTGTGAACCATGCTTCAGTTAAAATACAACACAGCTCAACAGATGCGTTTTGTGAAGCAAACCCTGAATAAAGGCTGGCTAAGCCCCACTTACAAAGTGCCACACAGACAGTGCAGCTGAAGTAGCCTCTGTTTAAGGTGGCTCTGTTCCAGAAGCCATAGTACCTGGGACAGTTACTGTAAGTCAGGGATCTTGTAAGCCTGGGGCTATGTCTGCTGGAAGGCCAAGGCCTCTCTTATTTGATCCCAGGTGTCTGTGCAAAGCGTCTTTACTCAACAGGTGCAGAGTGGTGTGACTGTGGCTCCTCCAGTGGGTGAAGTGGTGGGTAGGGGGGTGGATAGGTTACAGAGGAAAATGAAGACATGAGGTCTACACAGAGGACTAGGAGAACCCAAGGTACAAAATCTTTAGGAGGAAGAAACGAAGAGGTTCCTAAAAAGTGAGTGAAAGTTTAGCTTACAGCTCCTTAAACTTAAATGTACATATGAATTTTAAGGAAAGCTTGTTAAGATGGTTTTCTGACCCATGATTTAGCATTTCTAAAGGGCTCACTATAGGGAAAGCCAAGTGCTGCAAACCGTGGGGTCCTACTTTTAGAACGGAAAGAGCTTCCTATCTGCTCTCCTGCTGCTAAAGCATGACCTTAATTAGTTGCTCAACATTTCTGGTTCAGTTTTCTCATCTGTAAAAAGGAGATTAAAGATTGAACTTGCCTTACAAGGTTATTTTGGAATGAAATGAAATATTTAATGTGGTTAGCATAATAGCAAACTAAAAAAGAAAGAAAGAAAGCCTCTTAAATGTTAACTGACGATATTATGTCTTAAGAGGTGCATATTTCCCCATCTTCAGAATCTCTCAAAAAAGGAACCTTGGTGCTAAGGATGTATAATTTTCTGCCTAAGGCAAAGGCTATAATTAGCATAGAATAGCTATATTTGCTTTTCAAGATAAGTTTTACAGACAGGATATTTTTCTGTTGCCTGTGGCCTTTGGGGCTGCCCAGAGCCCTTCACTACTTTAATTAAAAGATAACATTCTGTTTAAACACTTTCTCGCAGGTCCATTTTCTAAAAAGGAGGCTCTGTTCAGGGTGTTTTTCCTGCCGCAGACAGTGATTTTCATAGCACCTCTCCAGAAGAGAGAAGAAACAGGGGATCTTTGTATTAAAGTCCCACCGCGCCTCTAAAACCTGTAGCTATTACAGCTGTAACTGTTATAAACGACTGGATGGATTTGCATAATGCAGTTGTCACTGAATTAAAATGATTTAACATTTCCACTGGAGCAGATCCCCTTCCCCCACTACCCCCTTCCCTGCTGCATCCCCGCCTGTGGCAGGAGGAACCCCCCCTCCACCTAAGGGCCCAGCCCAGGCTCATTTTATAAGCCCCTCTGCTTGCGGAGGCATTCGTCTTCACTCCTCTTGTAGAGCTCATAAAGATTCTGACAAATGGCTACTTTTAATAAACAGCAAAAAAGGAATACAGACAAATTGTGAAGATGGTGCCAAGAGAGGACGAAGGAGGTGCGAGGGTGAAAGGGTAGAACGGAAGAGTGTGAATTCATTACCAGCAGTTACTTGAGTGACTTTTCAAAATTGACAAGAGGACCATAAATTCTCCCACTGCCCATCTCTTTTAGATCCTTCCTTCTCTTCTCCACCATTCCAGAAGGGTCTGGTGAAAGGAAAGTAGGTGTTAATGCACTTCCAAGAGAGACTGCCCTTGTTCTCATTAGTTGACAAAGGATCTTTTGATCTAGGCAACTTGATTAAAACTCATTTAAATGTATTTGTTCTGTTAAAAGACTGTGGTGGCAGATGTAGAGTGTAAATGAATCTGAGAACTAGGCAGCTTCCCATGTGCAGTGAGGATGGAAAGGTGGAAAGTAGTACAGGGTTCACTCCCTCCCGCCAACAGAAGACTGGGGGTCCTTTGTGGATGCTTTGGGCTGCACCAAGACTCCTACTTGTCCTGCTGGTCTTTACTCCTCACTTGATAACACAGTCTCCACGGGTCTTGTTTTCTAGTCCAAATGTTTGCCACCAAAAGATGTCTAAGACACAATACCAAAAGCACAAAGAACAAATTGATACGTTACACTTCTTGAAATTTAAAACTTCTGCTCTTGAAAATTGTTGCCTTTAAAATGAAGACATTTCCCCTTTCTGCACTCCAGAAATTACAAGCTAACAGGGTCTCTGATTGGAAAATGTATTAGTTTAGGATAATTACGAGTTCTTTTTAGCAGTGAAATATCTCAGCCCATTTTTCCCAACTGTGTATCTGAGACGAAACATGTGCAGAAATGAAAGAGTGAATATTTTTGATTATCAACCTGACAGTTTACTTTCTTCCAAGGGAATCTTCTACAGATTCCTTACTCTTTTACCTTTTTCTTAGTAAAAAGTTGAGAATTACCAACCTCCTCCACCCCCACCGCCCCATCAATACCCTTTAGAAAGAAGGAATTTCAGACAATTGCCAGTGATTAAGGGACTAAAGAAGGGTTCTATGTCCTTACATCTTCAGAAAGAGAACTAAAGTGAAATGAAATGTTGTTTCTTCCCAACTCTTCCCAGACCTTAAAATCACTTTGATTTTTTCTTTTTCTTTTTTTTCTTTTTCTTTTTTTTTTCTTTCTTTCTTTTTTTTTTTCTTAAGAGAGGGTGTGGGAGGAGGACAAAATTGTTCTAGAACTGAATTTAAATTTCTGTCTCAGATGAAATAATTCACTGAACCTTTTCTGGGACAATTTGGTTTGTTCTTTGAGTGTTTTTTGAACTGGGTAGTTTAAGGAAGCAACTAGAATAAATTTGTTCATATGTAGGGAAAAGGAAAGATGTAGCCCTGACCTGAGTAAGACTAGAGGAAGGAAGTTTGAGTTCATGCCATTGATGCTTGGGTTTTAAGATGTGTCTAAGTAAGGTAATACCCAGCACAGCCACTGCTTTCCAAAAATTTGGTTTCTCTAAATAAAGAAAAAAGTTTCTCTGTCCATTAACTTCTTTAGCATAACACAAGTGGCTCTTCTGGGGACAAAATAAATTAATTATCCTAAAGATTTTTTTCTTGTTTAAACAGGCCTTCCCATTTATCGTTTTCCCCTTTGCTGGAGAGAGCAATTATTCATTCCTATGCTCCCTGAGTACCAGAGACCACTTTAGTTAGAGACCTTGTCAGCAAGCCACCCAAAGGGTTAACCTTCCAGATGGGACTTAAACCTACTCGTCCTTTTAATATTTCATTCCTAGCTCCCCACAGCTGAGGCATAAGCTTGGCTTGTTTTAATTAAATTAGATCGCACAAGACAGGTGTCTTGGCAGTAAAATTGTGCACAGCCCATTTTTATCTCATTAACTGCAGTGCTCATCAAGGGTTTGTGTTTTTCTTTCTGAAAACTCTAGGTAAACCAGTAATGATCATAACAGAGTACATGGAGAATGGCTCCTTGGATGCATTCCTAAGGGTAGGTGCCTACTTTATATTAAACCCAAGAATGTTGGTGTTTGGAAAACTCTGGCAGATTCCTCGTATCCATTCTGTTTGGTGGTATTCATGGAGTTTTTTCATTGCTGCAGCAAAGGAAGAAGAAAAGAAATGGAGAATTATGTGATTTTTAAAGCTATTAAATAATCCATGTTCAACGAGGGCAGCATTTGATTTATTCGTGTATCATAGAGCCGTTTGAGCCACAGATTCATTACAGTTGGATAATTTCCATCTATCACAGGAAGCAAACCCGGCTTCCAGAATACACTCGACTAGTGAATTAGTGACTTTGGTCAGAAAGGGCCGGAAATAATGTTGAGTTTCATTGCATACCGGATACAGATATCAATAAAGATCAAGTAATAAACGCTTGGTGATAATTAATTTGGCCTCATGCTAATAGGATTGTTCCCCCACTCCTTTCCTATGCAGAAGAATGATGGCAGGTTTACGGTCATTCAGCTGGTGGGCATGCTCCGTGGCATTGGGTCCGGAATGAAGTATTTATCGGATATGAGCTATGTGCATCGCGATCTGGCCGCACGGAACATCCTGGTAAATAGCAACTTGGTCTGCAAAGTATCTGATTTTGGCATGTCCCGCGTGCTTGAGGATGATCCAGAAGCAGCTTATACGACCAGGGTAAGGAAGATTTCTGACCTCTGGGTTTCACTCTGATGAAATTGTTCCTTTCCTCCCACTTTGTGGTTATAAGTTAGAGTGTCTTACTTTTCCTGCACCCATGTTTAAATCACATTTCCACGAAAAGAGCAATTTTAAAGCTGACTCTCAATGTGTGACTGTATTACAAAGCCACAAACGAGAAGCAAAAGAAATTATTTTCCCCTCTACATTTTTTTTTTAATCAAAGTGCTAATGAACAGTAAGAGTCTGTCTTTAAAAAAAAAAAAAAAGAGCTAAATAAGAAGCAAGTATCAAGGGTATTTTAATTTAAACAAAAAATGATCAATTGATCTATGACTGAAAAAACTCAGGAGGTAATTTTATTTATTTAATATATACGTATGTATATTTTATATTTAAGGTTGCCTGCCTACCTGCCTTTCTTCCTTACTGTTTTAGATCTTCTGTGTTTGGCTTTTTCTGATTCTTTAAAAAAAATTTTATTCTAAACAGGACAAAGCAGTGTTTCTAGTTGGTTGGCCACCAGCTCTGAGAATGTATATGTAAGATGTATAAAACATGTATGGCTATGCGAGTTTTTCCAGTGTCTAATGTCTTTTATTTTACTCCTGTTGATTAACAGGGATTAGGCCCACTTAAGAGTTTCCGGATAGATCTAGTGGCTGTGCTATCTTCACGGGACAATTAGGATATAAAATACTAATAGAATAAACACAGAATCATAAAACAGTTGTTGGTCATTAAAGCTGATGCTGCTAAAATCCTTAAAGAGTTGGAGGTTGCTCAGCTGGTGGGTATGCTCCATGGCATTGGGTCCGGAATGAAGTATTTATCTGATATGAGCTATGTGCATCATGATCTGGCTGCATGGAACATCCTGGTAAATAGCAACTTCGTCTGCAAAGTGTCTGATTTTGGCATGTCCTGACATGAGCTGTGATGCCAGGGCACTCTACAAGTGTGATAAAGTGAGACTGTATCTCTAAAAGAAAAAAAAAAAAAAATCAAAAGAAAACTTTTTAAATGATGTCCATTTTGGACAGCTAAAGAGTCTGAATTTGAGTTGAATTAATTTCTCCAGATAGAACCCTAGGAAATTTGAAACTTGATTAAAAATATCTCATAATAAATATACACAAGCAAAAGACATTTGTGGCTCAAAAAAGTGCATGTTAAACTTTTAAACTTTTCCATTACTTTACCATTTTTACAAGTTTTAAACAAATTAAATAAAAACTAAAATCCTGCCATTACTTTGTTAAAATCAGTAATAGGTCTAGGATCTGATAGTATTTTAGGATAATTTTAGTTATGCTGGGCATGCCTCTTATGCTATATTAGAGTAGGCATGTGTGTCACAGGTAGAAATTTTCATATTTAAATCCCCTCAATCATGAATTCTGAAGCAGTAGTAAGTATTGCTTTTCGTTGTACTGCTGGGTGAGAGACTCCAGTAAGAAGTTGAAACCCACATCAACTACATGTCCATTGATACATCCTGTACTTTGTGAAACCTGAAATCCTTCCTCTTCCACAATATTGCCTCAAGCAGAGCTTGGATAATAGGTAGGCTTTTAAAAAATCATTGGACTGATTACTTATTCCCTTCCCTGAGACTGAAGAAAGCATGAGAATGGTTTCAACCTAATAAGACTTTACTTAAGATGAACAAGTCACTTATTATTGTGAGAATAATAAGTGAGAATTATCTCAGGAAAGCTGTGTCCTGTTTGGCAACCAGTAACTACATTCAGAATTTAAAATGGCACATTGGTGATGTACTTTGGGAATAACTTATGATTTAAATATTCACAGGGTGGCAAGATTCCTATCCGGTGGACCGCGCCAGAAGCAATTGCCTATCGTAAATTCACATCAGCAAGTGATGTATGGAGCTATGGAATCGTTATGTGGGAAGTGATGTCGTATGGAGAAAGACCCTATTGGGATATGTCCAATCAAGACGTAAGTCTCTATATTTGGAAATAGATGTACTTACATTGAGTTTCAGAAAGGAAGTTCTGTGTTATTATATGGTGGAGTCAATGTTGGATTTGAAATGGTACGTTAAATTCCAGGCTCTTTTACTATGTCAAGTAGTCTAGTTCAAGCTTGTAACCACAATAACCATAGATTTCAAGGACCAAAATTAGATGGCCTGCATGGTATAGTATGGGACATAGGTAAACAGGTATGTAGGATGTTAGATAAACAATATGGAATATTGATGAACTTTCAAAATCATATTGAAAATTTAATTTTGAATTTTAGTAAAATGCAAAGATTATGTGAACTTTGTTCACATGTGATTAAATTGACATGAAAGGCTTATGGAAAGAAAAGTAGTGAATATTTTAAAGCTGGCATAGTTGTAATTAGAGCTTGCCCCTTGAGGACTCTAAAATAAAGCTTCACTAAATGACCCTTTGTAAATTATGCACATCCCTTTAAATGTACCATCTGGACTACATCGTAAGGGAGTATCCACGATGCCTGAAATTTCAGAAAAGCATTCAATAATGACACTAATAAGATTCCAGAGTTACAGAATTTAATTACAAACATCTCCAGCGAGAAGGAAACTAACAAAACAAAACAGAAAAAGCTCTAGATCAAGGGGCCTGCTTAGAATATGTTTTAGTTACATTTGGACAAATTTTATATTAAATGGACATCAATACTTTTTGAACTTTTCTAATTTTTTTATGTATGAGCTAAAACAGTATCAGAGAGTGTTTACAAATGTACAGTATCCGGTTTATCAATTAGAATTATATTTTGGAAAATCTTTCCAAGAATTCTCTCTGTTACTTAACCGTCTGCCTTGTCTTCCTGAAACAACGGGAATTTGCAAAACCTTGACAGTTAAAGGAAGAATGAGGTGTACTTAAAAAGTAGGATGCAGTTTGTCTTATTAGTTAAAGACTGTTCAGAGCAATAGAGAAACTAATATACTCCATGTCTAGCGGAGAGAAAGGAAATCCCTTCTTCCCAGATGAAAGGGATGGTGGTGTTGAAATGTATTATCTGTAAATTATAAAGAAAGATTCATAGCAGATGGGAAGAAAAACAGCAGCTAGCTTAAGTGATAGATAATTATAGGCTGGAAAAGGCAGTAGAGGTGAGTGGTGTGTAATCTATTGTCTAAATGTGATTATGTTACACAGACACCTTCAAGTAGCTTCTTGTAGCAACATTTGGACTCAGGCTAGACTCTCAGAGGAACCAACAATCTAAATGACCAAGTGGTGCACAAGTTTACTTTTTTTCCTGTAATTATTTGATGCCCAAGCTTTCCTTGACTTCAGTTGAATTGTGGCCAAATGTTCATAAAAGCAGAGTATCTAAAGATAAGCTTTCTTACCTTAAATATTTTCAGACATATAATTTTGACAGTCTCCATATATATTTAAACAATTTTTTAAAAAGTTTTAATGGTCTGACTGTATCCATGAAGAAGTATCTGAAGCCATTCCTCAGTCACCAATTATATATATATATATATATATATATATATATATATATATATTTTTTTTTTTTTTTTTTTTTTTTTTTTTTTTTTTTGCAGTTTTTGGCCGAGGCTGGGTTTGAACCTGCCTCCTCCAGCATATGGGGCTGGTGCCTTACTCCTCTGAGCCACAGGCATCACCCTGTCACCAATAATATTGATCTATCATTTATCTCTGTGTTGGATTCTGGGTAGAACAGGAATCAACAGGAACTGTTTCTTAGTTCATTAATAGAATTCATTTTTGGCATATGGTAAATGAAGTGAAAGTAACTGTTGAAAATCTGTCAGACTTAGCAAGTTTTTTGTTTGCTTTTCTGCACATCCCCCCAAATATTCAGCAGTAAACTCAGAAAATATGCTTTTTAACCCCTGACTCATCTTCCAAGCTGGCAGCAGATAGGAAGCCATGAAAGAGGAGGGGTCTGAGGGGTCATGAGGCATCGTGTCACCCTGGCGTCAGAGCAGTGGTGCCTGCATTCTCGTTGTTTCAGTATGTAATGTTTTCATCTAGTCTGAAATCAACACCATGTACCTCAAAAGATAAAAGAAAACCAGAGGCTCAAACTGACCCTAGTGTAATTGCTGGAAATAGAATGAGGTTCAGTAAGACGCATAGAGAAGTCTGCTTTAAAAGGAGAAGTAGATAAAGCAGATATGAGAAGATGCTGGTGAAGTACCAGAGAGAAAAGGATCAGAGAGCTTCAAAAGTCACAAGACATTCGTGAAACTGAAGCTGAGTACTGATTTAAAAGTCCACAGTCATAGTAATCCAGAGAAACTGGACCCAGCCGAATTCCCTGTTGGAGGCCAACTGCTCGGTGGTCACTAGGCCCACCTCTGGGTGAGTCCAGTGTGGTCACTGAGACAGCTACAACCACTGGCTGTTGCTCCATTAACTGTCACTTTGGTAGGAAGAGAAAACCAAAATGGACTGACTTAAAACAAATAAAACTTTTTAAAACTCCAAATAAATAAAAGTACCTCCAGAATCTCAGAGAATACCCCAAACAAAGCCTGGAACTAACCAAGAAGGTATGAAGAGATTTCCCTCCATAAATCTGGCATGTCAGACCTCATTACTTCACTAGGATTTATAGCCCCCAGAAGGGTGGGGGGGATTTAGAGAACCCCCCAAAATAATGTAATGCCAGTGAAGACAGATTAGAAAATTGAGAATTAGTAGAGAGATCTAGGAAAGATTTATTTTTGTCTTGTTAGATAGTAACAGAATTCTGCTGGGCTTGGACAATAAGACAATTATCATTTATCATTATGATGTCCTTTCTTAGATGTGTAATGGTCCCCTTTAACATAGAAATGCCCCAAAAAGGGGGATTTATTTTTTGTTGTTTTGCTAACACTTTTTAAAAAATCTATTTACTGACCGTGAATGGAGTCATTTGACAGCCTACTGAGACCAAGAATGAAACACAGAATCGTTGTGTGAGGGTAGAGTCTTCAAAAAGGAAAAATGGCTCAGTGTCTGGAAGTGGGCTGTGATATGGAACCGCTCATGAATTGTCTGAGCAAGAAGACACAGGCTTACAATGACGCAAAGGGACTTCCATTTTAGAGACAACCACTAATCGCTTCCGAAGGGAAGTCTTTAGCATCAGGTCAGAATCTCTTTTGCTAAGACTGTTTAGGTGTGTTGATGCTGAAAGCAAGATGGAGAGGACAGGGCCAGGGCCATGTGATCTCAAGGGCCCCTGTCCAAACTCCGACACCGTGTGGCCGATCCATTGGGCTCTGACCTCTTTCGACAACGATGCATCTTTGCTTTGGAGTTTCAGGTTGGCATTGCTTGCCATCTGAGAACATCTCATAGCAACAACTGGCTTCCCTCTCCTGTTGCCAGCGATACTCTCTCAGGTCCAGCTTTGGCTTCTGAGAAGGAGTTGGAGCTGTTCCCATGCTAAGCTCGCTGGCAGCTTAATGTACAAGAAACATGCCAGCCTGGAGGGTGAACCTCCAACAGCAGCTTGCCTGGCAACTTAATGTACCATCCTATTGTCTTCCGTAGGTGATTAAAGCCATCGAGGAAGGCTATCGGCTACCCCCGCCAATGGACTGCCCCATTGCACTCCACCAGCTGATGCTGGACTGCTGGCAGAAGGAGAGGAGCGACAGGCCCAAATTCGGGCAGATTGTCAACATGTTGGACAAACTTATCCGCAACCCCAACAGCTTGAAGAGGACAGGGACGGAGAGCTCCAGGTCAGCCATGCTTACTTAATAACGATGTATGGAAGAACACAGCAGAGGTGGCAGGCGAAGGGTGGCTCACTTTATTTTCTGCCTTTTTGTCAGTTCATGGCTCTCGGAAATCTGGGTGGTTTCTTTCTCAATCAGTAGAGTATTTAAGGTAGTTCTACCTTAAATAGTCACCACTCTGAAAATCTAATACCCGTCAGCCTCAAATAGTAGTAAGAGAAAAAGTATTTAAAAAAAAAAAAAAAAAAAAAACAGGAAAGAAATAATGATGTGTTTCATTTATATGAGGCTGGACCTGAAATTTGGGAAGAAAGATGAAATGTACTGTTAGGAGACGTTCAGATCCATAGATGCTATATTCTGAAAAGGGATAAGGGAGAGGAATGTTTGAGAAGGGCTTTATAAATCTAAATGATCATGTCACCTGGGAAAGAGCAAAATGAAGACATGTATCAGTCTATAAGAACATAAAGATACCTTAAGTTCTATCAGTGGATATTGAACTTCACTGGCATAAGATTCAGACACCTAGATACCAGTCCTATCTGAAATTAAATTATTTAAGATGACAGGGTTATAAGACCAGGTGATTCAGGCCTTCAGGAGATGAGCAGTTAGCTGAGCTTTCCCAAGGCTTCTCTCTCATCATGACCTGGAGTTAAAAATAGAACATTGGTATTTGGGACTTGTTCTGCTGGTATAAACTGTTCAACCATTAATACCAAATAATGAATGTTTTGTACCAAAACATTTGGTACAATGTTTTGTACCAGAACAAATCCAGATGTTGGACACACTATTATCAATTCTAAATTTTTCTCACTGATGATACAGACATAGCTTTGGTGCTCATTACTGGTTGTTGATAATGAGATGTAATATAACACTGTATGTGACTCAGTGCAAAATTAGGCAAATTAGGCATTCCACAAAAAGCACAAAGACTTCCAGAACAAGCTTGAGAATGACCCTTTGAGTTAATCGACAGAAAGTGAGGATATTCCCATCCAAATGTCATTTTGACCTTGTCGTGCACCTACAACCTACATCTTGCCCTATTAACGCTGGTCCCAGCTTAAAGTGAGACTTAAGTAGAAACTATTAGTTTTTGTCTAATTACAAATATTATTGCTGTACATCCCACATACAATTAAATGTTTAAACCTCTATGTGGTAACATTTGTTATTGACTCAAAATTGGGAGAAGAATTAGGTTGTGATTATCCTTGCTATAAACATCTGTGGAATTTACTCAGAAAATTGAAATTAGTTAAAATGATGCATTTAAGAAAGTCACAAAAGCAAGGTAACATTTGGATACAAAAACAGGTGGATGAAACAAGCCTTTCTTAAAATATTTACATAAAAAAGGAAGTAATAAAAATCAAATTAACTTAAGTAAAAATGAAAATTTCAAAACAATTGAATTAAATTTGATATGTAGAAAATTAATCAAGGTATTATATTGGTTTACTTTTGTTTTTGAATATTTTGGGTAGAAAATTCAGTAGCAATGATACATGTTCTAATTCTGATTTAAACACTTGTACTTAAACATAATCTCAGAGTGAAAAATCAGGTTAAAATTTTAAGATCAAACACATTTTATTATTTTTAGGGAAAAGGTACGTTCAAGAAAACATTACCCAACAAATAGCAATATAGGTAATCATACTAAAGGTGGTAATATTCACCCCCATGAAGTTCTACCCTGTAATTATTAAGTAGTTTGATGATGAAGACGACTATAATTCTCTTAATAAAGGCTTTCTATAAATGTGATTTATTGTATGTCAATATCATTAGGAATAGAAGAGCTCCTTCCAGAGTGCCTGGAAATGCTCTTGATAGTGAACTCTTGATAAGGCACCTGGACTTAGGGATGAGTAAACTAATAAATAAGTTAATAAGAAGTGCTCTGAATTGGTTGAAATCATTATTTAGGAACCCAAGCAAGGGAATACGAGAAGCACATTCCACAATCCAAACAGTGATCAAAGTGGCCATTCTTTCTGCCAGCCTTGGCACACGTGCTTGTCAGGCATGGGTTGATTAAAGAGGGGATTAACTCCCTGCTGTCCCAGGTTTGTCTGCATGCACTGAGCCTCCTGCAGACCTGGCTGGAAGCTGCTGGACTTGAGTTCTAGCCAGTCTGGCAGGTTGCACGCTTGCAGTTTTCCTTACTCATACTTCACTAGGGTTTCCATAGTTGCTAAACCAAAGTCTGTATTCAGTGCTGGCAGGGAGTGGACGCTTTCTGCAAAGATGGGACAGGTTTCAGCCACAAGGGCTACCCAGATCCTCACTCCAGGCTCAGATGTTAAAGACCTGCCGTGAACATTAGTGTACTAAGAGGTTCACATAAACCAAGTGCAGGAAATGGAATTAAGGAAAAAATAGGGTGGTTGATACATGCCTTAGCAGCTTGGTAAAATTAAGAGTGGGAAATCGTGTGGTTACATGGAACAGGGGTTATTCCATTTGAAACCTTACGGTTTTCAGCTCCCCTTGCCTTTCTTAGGCAATCTGACTTCTGAGTCTCCCTGTCGCGCAGGTAGCTGATGTTTGTTTATACTTTCTTGTTCCATTTCCAGACCTAACACGGCCCTGCTGGATCCAAGCTCCCCTGAATTCTCTGCAGTGGTCTCAGTGGGCGACTGGCTCCAGGCCATTAAAATGGACCGATATAAGGATAACTTCACAGCTGCTGGTTATACCACACTAGAGGCTGTGGTGCACGTGAACCAGGAGTAAGTACTCAGCGATGTAACACCAAAGGGTAAATCTAGATTTAATAGTATTTTCCTTTTTTGCTTTGAGCTGCATAATCATCCTATTCATTTAAAAAATATAAGAAAACTGGAATGCCTATCATTTTGATTGAGTGTAATTTTCACACAGCACCTACATTGTTGCATTAAATTGCTTAAATAAACATTTTTTAATATACCTGCCTTGTTGTGCTGTACAAATTTGTGGCTGACTCAAATGTGTGTCTGCATGAAGCCCAGAAAAGCAGATTCTCAGTCCCCCTGACCTTTTCTCTCCCTCTGTTTTTCGCCCTCCGTGCAGTGATCTGGCGAGGATCGGCATCACAGCCATCACACACCAGAATAAGATTTTGAGCAGCGTCCAGGCAATGCGGACCCAAATGCAGCAGCTGCACGGCAGAATGGTTCCCGTCTGAGCCAGTACTGAATAAACTCGAAACTCTTGAAATTAGTTTACCTCATCCATGCACTTTAATTGAAGAACTGCACTTTTTTTACTTCGTCTTCGCCCTCTGAAATTAAAGGAAAAATATAATCTGCAGCATTGCTAGGTGTACAGATTGCTGAAACTGTGGGGTTTATAGAAATGACAGCCGGTCATTTGGATTTAGACTTGGAAGGAATTGTTTCTCAGAAGTACTCTGTCCGCCACCCATCTGTAAAATACATGTACCTATAGAAATAGAACACTGCCTCCGAGTTTTGATGCTGTATTTGCTGCCGGACACTGAGCTTCTCTGAGACATCACTCATCCTCTCTCCATTTGGAATTACAACAGTAGCATTTTTGCTTGTGGCATAAATTACAGTCATTTCTCTTTCACTGGAATGAAGACCATGCCCAGAACAGTTTTGAAGGGTTCAGCTGTGGCTGTTAGGGCTTGGTTCACACTGTGGCAAAAAATATTGGTGAAAAACACACGGTCCATCAGTGTTGCCACTTCTGTGGTGAGGCCAACATGTAGATTGCTACGACTATGGAGGTCTGCAAAGAAAAAGAAAGTGGATTAATTAAAAAGTGGATTAAAAAATTCAAAACTCCAAGCCCCATAACTCCTAACTGTACAAATGAGGTCTGTTTTTCGGGGCCTGAGGCTGTGCCATATAAAGTCTTATTTGGGGGACTCTACAAACTTATCATAACTGCCTTCTGGATAGTAGGCTGTGACAATCTTGACTAGGGAACTTTCACACTTTCCTTCTTTTAAAGAAGCAACCGCAAGCATGTAAGGTAAGTCACATGCACTTACCTTATATACTTATATAGCAATGAATCTTTCTCCCATGAAAACTTATTTTCTTTTTTGGTCTTATTTTTAAAATGGATCTCATTTGAAACACTGAACAGAAAAAAAATTCTTTCATGCCTCTCAGATAGGTTTCATGTTTTTTAGGATTTTCAGTCCTTTCTTTGACACCAAAAACAGCATGGTTCCCACCATGAACTAAAAGACCAGCTGTCTGAGGTCAGGTTCAGAGGGATGGGTTCAGGATGTCCACTGGCTGTGCTTTTGCTCTCTAAGAGCTCCCCTTGTCCTTTGGGAGCGTTCATTCCAGGCCACACATGTTTATTGACTGTTTTCTAGATACCCCTAGTAACCTCAGGGTACTCTATAATTTCATTGGGTCATGTGTCCCCCATCTTTTGGAGAGTTTGCTTCATTTGAGAAGTACTGGGGAGTCATTGGCATTAGACAGATTTTCTGTCCTGTTTCAGTAACCTCTGTACCAAACAGTATCAACCAAGGAAGATACACCAAAATGTCAAAGGTGAGGCTTTGGAACTTAACCTTGCCTTCCACATTTTCAGAAAGTGACCTACTGAAACTTGTACTTGTATTTTTTATCCATAAACCTATTGTTGTCTGTGCTTCAATTTTGTGTCCCAGAATTTTTTTATTGAAATAGGTGAATTAAATGGCTTTGTTCATGCCTAGAAGCAAAAGGCCTAACTTTAAACTGGGCAAATTTTAACTTAAAAAAAAAAAAATTCTATTCAAGGCAAGGTGCTTCTAATCCTAGCCCTCTGGGAAGCTGAGGTGGGTGGATGTCCTGAGCTCAGAGGTTCGAGACCAGCCCGAGCAAGGGCGAGACCCCATCTCCAAAAATAGCCAGGCACTGTGGCAGGTGCCTATAGTCCCAGCTACTTGGAAGGCTGAGGGAAGAGAATCTCTTTAGCCCAAGAGTTGGAGGTTGCTGTGAGCTATGATATCACTGCACTCTACCAAGGGTGACAAAGTTAGACTCTGTCTCAAAAAAAAAAAACCTCTATTCCATTTTTATTACTTTTAAATAAATAAGAGTTTGGCTAGTTTTAATGACCTTTCTCCCCTCTTAGTTTTATCTTGAAAGCTATTTTTTTAATAGAGCAAGAAATGCTAAATTTGATGCTGTCAAATCATGACAGTTTGGTAAAAACATTTTTTGCAACATTAGTTGTAAAAGCTTTTCTGTTTGGAAGGAATGTGAAAATTTATTTTTGAAACTATTTGAACAATTTTTGCTTTACCACCACTTTTGGTAAAGTTTTAAAAGTTCTGGACATTGGTGTCCCAGTTGAAAAATGTAGGTTTGGTGTTTTTTTTGTTTGTTTGTTTGGTTTGGTTTTTTTTGCTTGCTAGTTTTTAAAAAAATTTACTATATTATTTTTCTTCAAAGCTGTGGGATATTTTTGTTTTTCATCATTACATACCAATTCCAATAAGATGGAATTATTATATTTTAAGTAAAAACAAAATATTACCTTGCATACATTGAATAATTAAAAGTTTTGCTTTCTTAAAATTAACAACTTCAGGTACTTTTCTAAACACCGAACTTATTCAAAGCAGAATATTTTAAAAGCGAGACTGTGTCAATTACAAAATAACTTTACAAATTAACATTACATACTAAGCTGGAGTCATTTTGCTTGCACTCCACAGGTATCGGTAAATGAAATAATCAGGCTTGAATTGAAAGAAAGGTCAAGTATAGCATCTAATCTCATTCACAGGCCACCCCCTGAATCTTAGCAATTTTAATATATGCTTGTGTTAGGGTCAAGATTATCGAAAGGCTAAAAAAAGGACTTTCCAACTTTCTAAAATAATATCTGATGACAGGGAAAGTGTTAACTGTCTCCATGGCCTCTGTGAAGTCTGAGGGGAGAAATGGAATGGGAATGTCACATTGTTTCCCAGGGCATGAAGCCAGATTCCTGCATCTAGGCAGCTGTGGTCCTAACACCAACCGAAATGTCCACACTGGGGAATTTCCTCCACTTTACTTCTCAGATCCTCCACCTGTAAATTGGAGAGATAATGATACTGTCATAATAACACCTTTCCTAATGCACGGTGGTGGTGGCACAAGTGTTTATGAAATATTCTTCTGTAAAACCCGGGGAGCTCCACAGAGGAAAGGTGCACTTCTTCCCCCAGCGTTACCCATCTGCCTTTCTCTTGCAATCCCAGATGTTTTATTATAACACGGCAGAGTAGGGTGAAATGAAGTTCAGTAGAAGGCGGCCAGGCACATGAAGCGTCTTCACTTTAAGTGGATTTATGAGAGTTTGGGGGTAAATGTATATGTATATGGAAGGTGGCAGGCTATCAAATTACTCCTGGCAGGATAAACATGCATTCTTTAGACTTGACGTTTATGAAATGGTTATTCTATAATTGGAAGGGCAGTGACACGCACAAGTAAAACTCTATTGCAATGAAAAGACTAGATGGTAAAGACATTTGAATGTCTTCATAACTGACTCCAAGGAACAATGCTTTGTTCATTTAGTAACAACGAATTCTCTTTAACTCTTGACCTTACATGGACCACATACTTTGTCTGGTCTCTGTTTTAGAAATCCCCCATGATAAAGGAGTTGCCTGCATTTGAAGAGAGGGAGAAGGCTTACTTTTCTCAGCTCTTATTCTGGTATTAACTAGATAGACAGCCTCGTACTCCCACGTTTCCTACCCAACATCCATTCATTTTCACACCAAGTCCTTAAATTGCTCAGTTACTATTACAAGTATATTTATACATTGATATCCAGATGTTAGGTGAGGAAGAAGGTTGGAAGAAGGCAAGGAGCCAAATATGATTAAAAGGTCACTCTTTCTCCTCCAGGAAGGGAATTTCTAGTAGCAAAATGATTGTGTGTCCGCCTTGTGTTAGATTTCCTCCAGAGATTTAAGATCATGTTCACATTTTCCTTGTGCTTCACATAAACACATGACCATCTAATGACACCCCTGTACATTCAGGGTTGATAAACTACAGTTGATGGGCTTACTTATTTCCATAGAAAAACATATATGATTGCTTTTCTTTCATTTTTTTTTTGTAATTGTGAAAACGAACAGCCTTAGTGCTGACAAGTGGCTTCTTAAAGATAATGGTAGTTACTTCCTAACTCACATTTACAATTTTAAATTGCTTAAAATTTATTTCTATCTGAATAATTTACATGAAAAGTTTGTTGGTCTCTCCAAATAGACTAAAGCATTTTTTTTTTCTTTTCCTTTATTTTTTTTTATTTTTTTTTTATTTTTGAGACGGAGTCTCACCATGTCACTTTTGGTAGAGTGCTGTGACGTCACAGCTCACAGCAACCTCCAACTCTTGGGCTTAAACGATTCTCTTGCCTCAGCTTCCCATGTAGCTGGGACTACAGGTGCCCGCTGCAATGCCTGGCTATTTTTTTGTTGCAATTGTTTAGCTGGCCTGGACCAGGTTCGAACCCACCACCCTCGGTGTATGTGGCTAGAGCCGTAACCACTGTGCTATGGGTGCTGAGCCGACTAAAGCATTTTCTACAAATAAGATCAGTTACCTCAAATTTCATTTATTCTTCCCTACATGATAAACGCACACACAACAGACAAGTGGTTTGACAGCACAGATGTATAAGCAAAGTCATCTGTAAAGGTGCCCTTTCATCTTCATCCATGCTCTATACTTGGAGGCCACCCACTGTTAACCATGGCTGTGGTGGGGGGAGGTAGAGTCAAAGGAGCAAGCTTGGTGGTCAGTTGTCACAAATGAAAGAAGGGAATGGCTTTTTTTGGTTTGAGTCAATTATTTGACAAATAAGAAGACAGTGGGGTGCTAGAATAATTCCATTGCTCCGTGCCAGCTTTGTTCAATTCTGGACCAGTGTCTACAATTCTAGGCTGTAGCTGATTAGTTGTTGGGGTACCAGAGGAGGCCTAAGCCCAGAAGACCTCCACCACTGGTGTAGGAAGGCACTTGTGTGCCCCTGGCCTCAGGTTCCCTGTTCCCTACCTGTTTGCTATGCAGATTATATATATATCCTTCACTAAATTATATATTGCCACTTGTCAAAAGTTACTTTCCTTTTAGGAAAAATATCCAATGCTTTTTATTTCTTACTTTGCATTTTTTTCAGTCATTATTATAGACTCTTGGTAGATTGTGAACCAAGTCAGGATTTTCATTTCAAAGAAAGGCTGTTCCACGTGGTGGTTAAAGTTTGGCAATGAACTCAGACATTGCTGGTTTTAACCTCAGCTTTGCCACTGCCAAGCACATGGCATTGGGCAGCTTCCTTAGTCTCTCTGTCCTTTAACTTCCTTATCCACACCATGGCAGTAAGAATAGTGTCTATCTCAGAATTGTTTTGATTAAGCTGTTAGTAATGTTTTTGTCATTTATTATAATTGCTGCTTTTCAGAGGAGGAAAGTTAGAGTTCTCATTCTCCTCCATGAACTACTTTTTCTAAGCTATACCAGCTTCTATGACCCTAATTTCTTTCCCAGAAAAGTGTTTGACAACTGGCTGGCAATATTGGCCGACGTCTTGTCTGAAGTCTTGTTCTTTTCTCTACAGGGAGTAGATTCTGCTATCTTGGCCTCACAGTCTTTCCTGTTGATTACAAAGCCCATGGAAGAAAACAGAACACGCCCTCCTCAGTTCCATCTGAATGTGTTTCTTCTGCTTCCAACATCCCAGTTCTGGGGCAAAGACACTGATGAAGCAACACCCATACCTGGAGAGAATAAACATGTGATTTCAGGTCTCCTTTCCCAGTGAAAGAAACAGCAAACGTTTAAGCTGCAGCATCTGTTTTCCGGTTGCACTGAGGAATGGACTGTCTCTCAGCACCAGCTCTGCAGAGCCCTTGCTCCCAAACTCGTTGCAGTTTTATTTATATGTATTTCCATATTTCATTCCTGTATGTCACTGCTGCATTGGTGTGGCAGCACGTGACCAAAGGCTACAGGTTTCACTATGGACACCAGGCCAGGTGCCGCCATGCAAACCAGCTCCCGAGAGCTGCCTATGATATGCATTGCTGAAGTAACATTTTACCCAGGGTGTGCCATTGCAGTGATATAAATATATTTTTTTCCTAGACTAAATATGAGCTGACTATCTCTTTTGATGTGTGTACATAGGTGTGAGTGTATGTATGCGTGTGTGCACGCGCGCGTGTGTGGGTGTGCGTACAACCTCATGCGTAGAACTGCCTGTGAATGTTGTGGAATGCTACACCTGGGGAGTTCTGGTTTCCAGCAGTTCCAAGATAAAGACCCACATGACATAGTGGGCCGGGAGATCATGCCCATCCCCGTGGAAAGACAACCTGGAAAGGTTAGATGGCCTATACCTATCCGCGTATTTTATACCTGCCACGCTAACCTTAATAAACAATTAACAATTCTACAGCTTTGGACAGAGGCATTTTCACCTTAATGGTGGAGTAACTTAGAATACAAATCCATTCAGGTGATAGCCGATCATCAAAATTATAAATTTTGACTGGACTCATCTGAATCACCAGATCCTTGACGGAGAGGGGAGATGGAATTTGTCTGGTACCCCCAAATGGAGTACAAGTAGCCTTTGTTTTCCTGCAAAAATGAACTTGCTGAATGAGAACAAATATATGCAATTCATATACTTTTGGAGATGAACATAGATATGTGTGTCAGCTTTGAAATGATGTGTCCTGGGTTAATACTTTGTCTCCTAATATCACAGAAAAATACATGCCAGTGACTCTTGAGGTTAACATAGTTGGGACGAATGGCCTCAAGCAATTTCAGGTTCCCAAATTACATGGAAAGTTCTACAGTAATTAATATGCAGCTAACTCCCATTGCCCTCAAAAGAGCATCAGCCTTCTAGAATCGGAGTTCCAGTGTGTGAAGACGATTGGGTGTTGATGTGACACGTGTACCAAACTCCAGCCAACATACTGCCATTTTACTTGAGTGGCTGCCTTGCTTATTCTAAGCTATGGTTGCAGAAACTGTAGCCATTTATATAAGCTATAACATCAAAATCAGGGAAAAATGAGGAAAAAAAAGATTCTGAACCATTTATTGTTGAATAAGTAGAGAAAATCATCAATAAATATTTATTACATTCTGACAGGGTGTGTGGCATTGTATTCTATGCCAGAGTGACAAAGTTAATTCACCCCTTTTGGGGGACCTTAATATATTTTTTAAGGGATGTGCCTATGCATTGATGCCTGGAAAATATGTATAAAGAAATGAGGTTGAATCTCTGAGCAAATCACCTTTCCCAGAGGTTAAGGGTAGGAGGCCAACTTTAAGGTCCGTGTCTAGCCGGTCCGCAAACCCCGGCCCAGTGAGCTCTAATGCTCTGTCATGCACAGACCTTCCCTTGAGCAGCGTGAAGCTGTTCTCCTGCACCAAATCTAGTAATTTCACCTGGTGTCTGCTGGCCCCAAGTTATTTTTAGCAATCTTACAAATGAAATGTTCTGGTGTGTTTAAAAAAAAGTTATTGTTTTAAAGAAAGATTGTGCTCATGACACTGCTGGTGTGTGTGTTTTGAGACCTCTCGTATTCAGTCTGTGAAGGATACGTGTATGAATCCACACACGGGTATAGCCTCAATATGTGTTTGAAGACACTTAAATTCTAACTAGTAAAGGAAAGTTCTAGAAGCAATATTTTCACTTATTTAACATTCTCCAAACAACATCAAGCATTGATACACACTGAAGAGTGCATTTATTTTTTTGTATCACTCTAAGTATGTTGGAATATGCAAGGACTGTGGTTAAAATTAGAATGTATAAGGCATATTATAATTTAGTTCATACTGAAAAATAAATTAACAGAACATTGCTTGTTTCACACATGTTCCCAAATTTTAAGCAATGTCTTGAATTAGACATAGATTTTCTATTTTGTTTTAATTTGTCCAGGTATTTTTTTTCCCCTTTCATGAACTTTAGGTACACATAACTTATGTCATTTATTTATGGTCTTTTATACCTAGTTTGTAAAGTTGTAAAATAGCAAACTAAATGCAAAGAGTTTGCATTTGAGAATAATAAAGTAGTTGCTGTATACAAACCTGGAATCTGGTTGTCTCTTTTCAATTTTTTTTTTTTTTTGCATATGGATGGTGTTTCTAAATTATTGGTTGTCATTTGATTAAAACACAAAATCATAAATTCTCATTGAGCATGCTTATTTAGAGGGTCAACAGCACTGACTTCTGAATGGTCCTCACCCTTGAGAATAAGGCATTAGAAACTTTGACTTAGATTCCATGAGATCCTGTATCCCATTGTAATTAAGACTATGGACTTCGGTTGGAATTCAGCCTCCACCACTTACTAATTACACAGTCTGGAACAAGTCTCTCCACTTCCCTCTATTTCCTTGTTGGTACAGTAATAATTACAATGCCAAGGGCTTTTATAAAGATTAAATACATTAAAAGGTTTACCACAGTGTCTAGCATCCAGCCAGAATTCAGCAAGTAGCAGCTATTTTCAATAGCCTTCTTTTATGGTAGAAAGTCTCTTCTACAATACCCGCAATTCTACTCTCTCCCTTACATCCTTGCTGCCAATCTAAGAAACCAGGTTGCAGTCCTTGCCAGAGGCTTTTAACCCAGGGTTGGTGGATCCTTCAGGGTGAATTGGAGCTCCAAGGGATTCAACATGGTCCCCAAACTGCAAATGTTCATGATTACATTTATATATATGTTTTATGAGGTTTTATAAATTTCATCAAATTCTAAAGTGTTATGAAATACATAAATATTAAGGGCCATAGTTTTAAGGATGAATGTTCTCATGATGCCATTTCATTAAACAAATTATCAATTGGCAAAGGCTTAAGTTTTATTACAGTATATTAACCAAAGCCCCTAAAGAGCTTCTGGCTTTCAAGAGCAAGAGCATATAATTTCGTATTACCAACAACATTTTAAAACATGAGTCTTACAAAGAATTTCAAAATTCTTCATGTGATCATGTATGTTTATTTTGTGTTTACTTTTCACTTAAGCTCCTCTCTAGAATCATCTATATTAAATTGTAGGGTAGATAGCAGCATTCTTAGGATTTGAAAGGGACTCAGCTTGGCATTTTCTCTACTTGTATAGTGAGAGAGTCAGAAAATCAACCAATAATTTTTTAATTTCCCCTACATGTTCTAGAATGAACTGGTAGAGTGGTATCTAAATTATCACATGTTATCTCAACAATTTAGAGATTGATTTCATTGCAATATAGCATGGGATCATGTGTTAGTTGGGCTAACACATGTTAGCTTCTATAATAAATGACCCCATATCCTCAGTGGTTTAACAGAATGAAAGTTTATTTCTAGCTTACATCACAGCCCAAGAAACATCCAGAAGGCAAGTATTTTCCAAGCCGTGACAAATGGATCCAAAGCTCCTTCCCTCCTGTGATGATGCCATAGTCCAAATGTGACCAGGGTCCTCACAGAGGGAAGAGAATGTGAACAGTTGTATGGAAAGCTTTATGTCTAGGCTTGGAAAGGAGTTATACTTCTACTTCCCTTATGTCACTGGCCAGAACCCAATCACATGCACCAGGGAGGCTGGGAAATGGAGCCAACTGAAACTGGGGAGCACTTAGTAGGTCTCTAGCACAGAAAAAAGTATCACACACCTAGAGGAAGTCAGGGAAAGTGCCTGTAAAAGTGAGTATATGTACAAACTTTGAGTTTGTGCTTTCCTATAAACATGTCCAGTGATCATTTTCCAGAGATGGAGCAAAACATGAACCATTTTCAGATTTGCTGTAACAGGTGTCCTCTCTGGCTTCAGAGATGGCACCTTTCTTTCTGCATTGCATATCTTTATGCTTTCTCTAGGCACAATCTTTTGTTTTTACACAAAGGTCCCTACTTTATAAGGTTTAAATAGCCTTAGCCACTCAGTCACCCTGGGAAAAAGGAGGTGGGTGGGGAGCATAGAATAAGCAAGAGATTGGAAATGTTCTTTTTCTTCTGAAAAATAAAGATACAACTAGAATGCGTGAGAACACACCACCTTATCCCTTTGACATTTGTCAGAGGAGCAAAACCTTAAAAGCTTGTTCTGAGGCTTCATAAGAACTATAGCCAGAGCCCAGGCTTACAAGCTTTCATTCCTTTTAACATTTTTAAAAGCTAAATACATACCAGATATGTAAGCCCTGTTTGTTCAAATTCTTGCAACAGCCTCTGACAAAAGTATTTTCATCCCACATTTTATAGATGAGAGCATCAAGGCGTGGAGAAGTTAGATAATTACCCAAGGTCACTCTACTAATGAGGGTTAAAATTAGGGGTCAGGCATAAGCAGTTGGACCCCAGAACTAATCTCTACACCACCCTGACATAGTCTGTTCTGAGCCCAAGTCGCCCCGTCCCATCTGAGTGAAGAATTTACCAGGTGGGTGTGTTCCAGTTTGCCGACAGGGCGACACGCCACGTTGCAGGCATATATGCCGCTGCATTTCTCCCCCACACGGTCTATTCGTTGCCAGGTGGCTTGTTCATGATGGATTTGTTATGTGGATTATCCTTGGTGAGCTCTTGAAACTTAAATACAGTGTTCATCTGACACACTGAGTTTTGTAAGAATTATTCTCCACATTCTACTTTTCACTAAAAGCAGAGCATAGTCTATTATCATTACGATACCTCCATGTGATATACAGTCGGAGAGGAGGTAGTGATTTTCTCTAATTATCATTTTCATGTTCTAAGCATAAAAGCCAGGGACAGCACTTGTCAAATGTCATTCTTCACTTTGATGATGGCCTATAACAAAGAGAGACAGACCAGTCATGAACCAAATAGAAAATGAAAGATGGCTCCCAGGACGAGAGGAAGATTAGTGAGCAGATGTAGTGAGATACCATGTGAGCCCTGCTTTAGCTACTTTCTTTCTATGTGACACTGGGCAGATCACTTAACCTCCCTGAAACTCAGTTTACTCAACTTATTTTTTTTTTTTTTTTTTTTTTTGCAGTTTTTGGCCGGGCTGGGCTTAAACTCGCCACCTCCAGCATATGGGGTTGGCACCCTACTCCTTTGAGCCACAGGTGCCGCCCCCACTTTACTCAACTTTAAGGTGGTAGCCAGTGCTTTCTAACTGTCAGGGCCTTGTCAGGATTCCATGTAATCAATTATATGGAAAACTGCTACGGAGAACAGGAGCTACAGATGCCTGAGGACCAGACACATTCATGAAAAAGAATGAGTGATGTCCTAATGCGGTACAATGCAGAATGAATATTTAATTTTTTGTATACAAAAGAAAAAAAAAATGTTTTTGAGACAGATTCTCACTCTGTTGGCCAGGCTAGAGTGTCATGTTATCAGCCTACTTCACAGCAACCTCAAACTCTTGGGTTCAAACTAACTTCCTGCCTCAGCCTTCTGAGTAGCTGGGACTACAGGCACCCACCACCACACCTGGCTGATTTTTCTATTTTTAATAAAGATGGGGTCTCACACTTGTTCAGGTTGATCTTGAACTCCTGAGCTCAAGTGATCCTCCCACCGGGGTCTCTCAAAGTGCTAGGATAACACTAGCTAGGTGTGAGCCACCATACCAGGCCTGAGAGTGGATTTTTAGATAAAATTTTAGGCTGATAAAATGTGGATGAGTATTATTCAATGGGTGATAGGTTGGGGCAAGGAGAGCTCTATGACCAAGTAAGATTGGGTGACAATGACGCATTTTACTACCCCCTTTGTAGATTCATAAAATACATTGTTATATTACATTGGTATATTACAGGCTCTGGTAAGTCCTGTAGTAAAGAAACCAATTTTACTACTTTAACCTAGTGTTAACCTAACATTTTGTAAATATCTTTGAACTTGAAACCATTTTAATCTCTCCGTGGAATAAAAGTTCTCTGAAATACCTTTTAGAAATCTATTCTTTGGGGTTTAAGATGAGAAAACTGGAAGAGTGGTAGGTATATGCACCCCGAGGTTCACAGCCTTGAGTTCTAGGGTCCACAGAAGAGCTCAGTCTCCTGAATTCTGGCCCACTGTGCCTTTTACCTGTGCACCCCAAGGCATGTGCCAAGTGCTTCTCTCTGTTTCTGGCTGAGTGGAGTTTCACATTTTTGCACTGGTGATTTAGTGGCTGCAGCACTGGCTGTGGATGGAGCATGTAAGGTATGGAGCAACTTTTGGAGAGATTAAGCTACTGGGAAGTAGGAATGTTGAAGTCCTGATTTCAGAGCTCATATAGGAGGTTTTAAATCATGAACTACACGGTGTGCACCAAAGTCATTGCTTGGGCAAAGATTTCTGAATTCTGCTAGCCATAGAGAAGAACCAAATGGAATTCGACAATGATAAAATGCACAACCCACTTAAATCAACAACCTGAGTAAGACTTGCAGCTATATTGTGGGCTTTGGCCCCAGTTATTTTACCCTTTCCCTTTGGAGGAAGTGCCTTGAGCCACTGACTTCTCCCTGTTGAGTGGTTAATAGACCCTTGACATATCTTATTTCTGGCAATTGCCCTGGACATAATTCTTTGTTTACAGCACTGCTGTAGACAACTTGATGAATACGTAGAAGAAAATACAATTAGGACCTAAGGACCCAGTTAAAATCAACTTAGTAGAACATAGACATTGCTTTGTGTAGAGCTGAAAAAAATAACCATGAGAGAAAGTGGCTTTAACATACACCCAGAGAAACTATATATTATACACATAATATGTAAGAGGCAATTATGGCCTAGTAATCTGCAGTGTATCACTACCTAGCGATCAGATTGACGTATTCTAATGAGACCCATGTTGTTTGTAATCAGACTGGCATTGCTTATTCAGATCCCTATTCCATAAGATGCACTTTTAAATGGCTCAGATTGCACCAGATGCCATAAGAAATAGCATTCCATTTTATTCCATTACCGGCATTTTTTCCCTCTTCCAATTAGCATAATTTACAATCAGCCTGAGGCAAATGTGAAGGGCTAAAAAGTTTCAAAGAAGTTCAAGAAATACTTGATAGAAAAAGGCAAGAAGACACTCAAGTGCAACGATTTTTTTAATAGGCAAGAGAACATTGCAATTAATAGAGTTTTTATTCTTTAAATTGCTCAGAATTTATTTCTGTGACTTATTGAAATATTGGGAATTCCCAAGGGGCTAATTGTCCCTCACTTCTTCTTGCTTAGGCATTATCTGGTGGCTGACATAACAAAATCACCACTTCATTTATCATTCGGTTAGGTTTAATCGAGTTCATCTTCCACCCCCCAAATGTATAGGAACTTACAGAATTATTCCTCATTTTTAAAATGAGAAGATCCTTATAAACTGGCTTGTTAGAAGTTAGGTTCTGAGTGTTTATAAAATATCTGAAACTGAAAACCAGAGCTAAATAATCAACATTTTTCCCTGACAAACTGCCATGGTGCAAGAAATAATACTGCATGCTTTTAAAGTAAGGATTGGCATATGATACAGGGAGACTAAATTGCCTATAATTCACGTTCCCAGTATCTTTGCATTATCCTCACAATAAGGTATAAACATTCATTCCTCTCTTTAACAGCACTTAACAGATTCGGGGGACATTTGAATGGGACTGATTCATCCTGAGCTGTACAGTTAAACTGCTGGTCTGAACCATAGTAAACCCTTATTATTGTGACTGATTCACACTGGGTCCCATCAGAATGAGGTTTAGGTCTTCTTTTCCATTGTGTGGGAAGCAATCTCCCTTGCACCCTACCTCACCCCCATATGAACAAAAGATACCATTTCCTCTGGCAGCCATGGGGGGATCATGAGAAACGTTCTCTTCATCCTCAAGAGGAAGGCGATGTGAAGGTGGAGAGAATCTCAGAGAAACAGCTGGTTCCACTGGTGCAGCAGAGCCAGATTGTACCAGCTCATGGAGCCGACTGTCACATTTTCAGGAATCTTATGAGCCCACTAAGATCATGTCGCTCACTTGAAATCGTCTGCAGTGGGAGTATCTATACCACAGAAATCTGCAAATGCTAAAAGTCAAAGATGTCATTTTTCTCCTTTTCCTTCCTCTTCCTCTTCTCCCTTCTGGGTTTATTCCTCATTTTTCCTCATTTTTCCTTCTCCCTTCCTCCCTCTCTCCTCAGAACCGAGTTATAAACACCTATCAGGTTACCTCAGGATGTGCCTTGGATGGAGCCCTGCCTGAAGCTGGGCTTGCTTCTGTATTTTTTATATTAGAAGGTCAGACACTACTGTTTAAGTCAGTTTGACCGAGGTTTTCTCTTACTGTGACTCAGTGCATATCCAGTGGGGCCTACAGGCTCCTCCGTGGTAATAAGAATGACGATCACGGTGACTTCACTAAGAAGGAAGGACTGTGCTAAGTACAAACTCCCTTCAGGTCAAGCAAACCGTTCACCTGGAGGAGGAAGGCGCTTTTAGAATTTTTCTAATTCACAGATGAGGAAACTAAGCCAAACGTCATTTGTTCAAGCTTCAAAGAGGTCCACTTTCAGTTTTCCAAACGCACCTTCTCACACCTCAGAGCTTAACCTGTGCTGTTTCCTCATTTCTTAGACCACATCTGCCTGCCTAATGCCTTCTCACCCTTCGGGGCTCAGGAGGTTTTCTTCCTTGTTTTGGTCCGGGCTGGGTGACCATCACACCACTCTGGGCTTTCTTTACTTGTAGTGCTTTTAGCAGTGCAGAGTACCTAATAACTTTATTGTTGGTTTCCCTGTTCCTAAAGACCAATAAAAGCAGGGATTTTATCTTCTTACTGTTGGTATCTGTGTTTTCAACCTTTAAAAAGAAAAAAAATCTCTCAGCACATTTGAAATGATAGTTAAACTTCCAAGGCATATTTAAATTATGTTGATCAAAAAAAAAAAGTTAAAAAAACATACTTGCCGTGCTTTGAACTTCTTTCAGAAATAATTAATGATCTTTAAAACTTTTCCTGGCCCGCCTAAGGTCCTCCCTCAGTGGACCAGCGTGCTGCTGCTCACCAGTTGAAAATCACTGGTCGGTCTCATCGTGCCTAACATCACAGCTGCCCCACAGTAGCTGAATTACTTGAATGAATGAATGAAGGAATCCTTGGGATTTGTTTTTGGTATATTGAATTTCAAAGAAAGAAAACATACTATCATTAACCTTAGAGCATGTTCTTACACTAAGAAAGTGAATCACCATAAAAACATCAAAACTCATCTTCACGTATCTCTCCCAGTAGGAGGCAACTGGAAGCCTGTGTGAGAGATAGTAGAAAGATCACTGGCTTTTGTATCAGATAGATTTGGCACAAACTCTAGTTCCATCAAGTACTGGATGGGTCATTTTAGGAAAATTGTTTCTTTCCTCATCTGTAAAATGAGGCTAATAACTAATATTTAATTTTTCTGTGTGAAAATAAATGTTTGGTGAGCAGCCAGGTGTGTGGCACTGGATACCCAAGCCATGGTAGCTCGCTGTCTCCATGTCCTGCAAACTTAGGCTTATTTTGCTTCTTTCCAGAGGACTTCCAACTAGGATCTAGTATTTGATGTCTGCTTACTTAGTTTGGATACAAATTACTACTACTGTTCTTTATATCCTATTAATACAAATGATAATAAATGACAATAGCTACAGATATCACCTATGTGCCATTAGGGACGGGAAGTTAAAAGAATGTTTTAAGCTGAGACCTGTGCAGGTCTTGTGGCTCATTACCTATAATCCCAACACTCTGGGAGGCTGAGGCAGGAGGACTGTTTGACGCTAGAAGTTTGAGACCAGCTTGGGCCAAATAGTGAGACTCTTATCTCTACAAAAAAAATTAAAAATTACCCAGATGTGGTGGCACATGCCTGTAGTTTAAGCTACTGAGGAGGCTGAGGCAGGAGGATTGCCTAAGCTCAGGAGCTGTGATCATGCCACTACACTTTAGCCTAGGCAGTACAGTTAGACCGTATCTCTAACAATAAAAATAAAATTTGCAAAAAGAGAAAGAGTGAGCCAGTGGCTGACACCTGTAATCCTAGCACTCTGGGACACTATGGTGGGTGGATGGTTCAAAGTCAGTTTAAGATCAACCTGATCAAGAGTGAAACCCCAACTCAAGGAAAAAAAAAAAAAAAAGAAAGAAAGAAAAAGCTAAAATTCTATCACTTATGAGTTTGTAACAAGTTTCTGACTTTGAGAGTTTGGTTAAGTTAAGATTTGTCTTTGAAACCCTTTCTTTCTTTTTTTTTTTCTATTAGATCGTGTGTGTGTGTGCACGTGTGTGTGTGCAAATGGTTGATTATATGAGACTGAGTCTTTTTTCACAGATGAGACCATGACAAGGTACTATATACATTGTCATTGTTCTGTATTTTATTCTAAAAAATAAAAATACTTTGGGGAAATTAAAAAAAAAATTCTGGTCTGTTCTTAGTGGCTTGGATTGAGCTACTCTTGTCCTCATGAAGTGTGATTTGATATTGAATAAACCAGACTTTGGGAAATATCTTGTTGACTCTTGTCATGTTTGAGACATCGAGCCAAGCCACATACAATGACTTGGGATTTTGCCCTGAACAGAAGGTAAATCACTCTCAATCTCCCTAGAGGGAGGATGTTACAGGGCTGCACATGAGCTAGCCCTTGGATGGTTCGAAAGAAGAACAACTTTCTTCTTGGTGAGTCAGGTGGGGAAATGAAGTTAGTCCTGGACTCCAAGCAGGGGAGTATTTGGAGCTCTGGCACAGGGAGGCAGGCTGGGGGTGGGGGTGGGGGGACGACGACAAGGAAGAACACTGATTCATGAGAAGACCTCAGGTAGAGTCTGGGCAGTGGAATGTCAACAATTGTAAGTTACTCTCTGAATCTCTAAACCTCAGTTAAGTTTAAAGTCAACCACATCCTTCCTAATCCTTTCTCAATAGTGATTTGGGAAATTGGGTGAACAGCAAGCTCACAGATAAGACCAAGGAGGAGACAGTGGGGCCTGTCCTGAGAAATGGCTGCCCAGAAGAGCACTGCTGTCATGACGACTTTCTGCAGCACAGGAGAGCCAGTGGGGAGACCCTGACAGATTTGTTGTGGCCTACACGGGAGGCAGGATGCTGGGAAAGCTTTGAGGAGGCTGTTTGCCAGCAGTCAGCTGACAGAGTTTGAAAAATAATAATCCAGACATGAAAAGAAAATACAACATTATTTCATAGCCACAGACAGGTGAGGTTGGTGACTCATGGGCTACAAATTGATTTTTTATGTTGTTTATTCTTAAAAAAAAAAAACAGATTGGAAGTATTATTACTCTTATCTTACAGGTTTAGAAAATGAGAATTAAATAGATTAAGCATTCTCCAAGTTTTGACTGCTAGTAAAATCACTGTTCTGAGTTTGTGCCATATTGTCTGCTATCAAATCTGATGTACATTCTATGATACCAGCAGGCCTCTTAAATATGGTGAATATAGGACTGAAGAGGAATGTGATCTCTGGGTTAATTTCCTGTGGCATTTCCACAACGTAGACCTGGGAAAGTATGGCTTTCTATATGTCTCAGCAGTTCTTTTGCTATAAGTTGCCCATCATTATTGTTATCACTCCAAATGTCTTAATGGAGGAAAGAAATGTACAGAAAATTTGTGTTTTCATGAGAACCAGTAACATTTCACATCTTAAGTAAGATGTTTAATTCTCAGGTCGATAGCCTGAAATTGATTTTCCTGCAGCTGTAGACCAATGTGATAGAAAATCTATTTAGTGTAATAGGCACTCTCTGTTTGATTTTATTAAAAAAAAGAATATTATACATTTTAGAAGACAGTGAATCTGGCCTGAACTCTGCCACGAAGAGCTTTGTGAGTGTGAGTTTGTGTCACATAGACTTGTTATTCTAAACCTCAGATTGGAGCTTTGTAATCTTTAATATCTTTCAGCTCTAAAATTCAACGTATACTTTCAATTTCTTGGTTCCTAGATTTGAGTTTCTGAATGCAAGAATGTTTACCCATAGACACATAAATGAAAGACAGTGTTAAACCTTTAGCAGACACACACAGGTTCTGCTGTAGCAGTTGTTACAATATTTAATGCTTTGACGCAAGATGGTAAAATGCTGCAGCTTGGAAGCACCCTGAGTGGGCCCAGTACCCCGGTTGTTCTAACTATCCCCCAGTGCAGCCCCACACCACTCAGTCATGTATTTAGTAGAAGTGTGTTATTTTTTAAGAGGTTTAAACAGTTTTCACACATATAAAGCAACTATATTCCTGAGTAGAGAACTAAGAAAATGCCATGAAGGCTATGTTGGACAGTTTGATGAGAATATTTTAGATTGTATATGAAACCAGCACATTGTACCCCTTGATTGCACTAATGTACATGCTAGGATTTTAGCAATAAAAAAAAAAGAGACGTTAAGGAAGAGAGAGAGAGAGAGAAAAGCAACAGCCACTAGGATAAAACAATAATGGCAGCCGGAAAATGTAACACCACTCTAGGCATAGAAAGTCTCCTGAGTCATTCTGTGTCTTTTCTCCCTTTTTTCCTTTGTTCTCTTTTTGCTTTTTATTCTTTTTCTTTTCTACCCAAAAGCGGTTTTTGGATTTTTCAATATTTTTTTCTTTAAACCTAGGATCATCAACAGAACTGTTTTGAATTGGCAGATATCCTTCACTAAGAAATTAGACTTCTGGTGAGCAATGCCATTGACATTTTGATAGGATGACACTGACTCTGTATCTGATTGATTTGTGTAGTACAGACCTTTTAACAATACTTATTCTTCTAATTCATAAGCATATGATTTCTTCCTTTTTTTGTTGTTGTTGTTGTGTCTTCTTCAATTTCTTTCACTAGCATATTATGGTTTTTCTTGTAGAGAGTTGTTACTTCACAAAAGCAGAAAAAAGCAGTCCTAAAATTGGATGGAAGTGCAAAAGACCCCATATAGCTAAAGCACTCCAGAACAAAAAGAAAAAAGGTGGAGGCATCATACTACCTGATTTCAAATTATACTACAAAGCAATTGTAACCAAAACAGCATGGTACTGGCATAGGAAAGGACATGTAGATCAATGGGGGGGGGGCGACAAAAAACCAGAAACAGATCCACACACTTACAATCAACTCATTTTTGACAAAGGCACCAAGAACATACACATCAAAGAAATGACAATCTCTTTAATAAATGGCCCTGGAAAAGCTGATATCCATAGGCAAAAGTATGAAACTAGATCCTTATTTTTCATATACAAAAAGGAGCACAAAATAGATATAAGACTTGAACCTAAGACCTAAAACTATGAAACTACTAAAAGAAAACACCGGAGAAACGTTACAGGACATGCGTCTTGTGAAAGAATTTTTGGGAGGTAAAACCTTAAAAGTGCAAGCAACAAAAACCAAAAGAGATGAGTGACATTACATCAAGAAGCTTCTGCACAACAAAGAAAACATCAGCAAAGTGAAGAGACAGCATACAGAAAGGGAGAAAATGTTTGCAAACTACCTGTCCAATAAGGGATTCATAACCAGAATACATAAGAAACTGAAACAACTTAATGTAAAAACCCATATAATCTGATTTTTAAAAGGGAGCAGCAAAAAACCTATGTAGACATTTCTCAAAAGGATATATGCAAATGGCTGATAGGTATTTGAAAAACTACCCTACATCACTAATCCCAGGGAAATGCAAATCAAATCCACCACGAGATGCCAGATCTGTTGAAAACATAATAAATGCACAAGAAAATGGAAGAAAAGAAGAACACCCATACAGTTTTGATGGGAAGATAAATCAGTACATGCATTATGGAAAGCAGTATGGAAATTCCTAAAAGTAAGACTGCCACATGATCTAGCAGTCCCAGTGCTGAGTATATATCCAAAAGAAAGGACATCAGTATATCAAAGAGGTATCTTCACCCTGTGCTTATTGCAGTGCTATTCATAATAGCCAAGATATAGAATCAATCTTTTTTTTTGCAGTTTCTGGTCGGGGTTGGGTTTGAACCCACCACCTCCAGCATATGGGGCCGGCGTCCTACTCCTTTGAGCCACAGGTGCCTCCCTAGAATCAATCTAATTGTCCACAAGTGGATGGGAGGATAAATAAAATGTGGCATATATACACAATGGAACAAAAGAGAATAAAATACGTCATGTGCAGTTCCTAGATGGAACTGGAGGCCTTTATCTGAAGCAAAATAAACCAAGCACAAAAAGATAAATGCCACATGTTCTTACTCTTATTGTGGAGTTATAAAAAACTGAAACTCACGGAGGTAGAGAGTAAAATCATGGTTGCCAGAGTTGGGAAGGGACTGGAGGAGGACAAGATGAAGAGAAATTGGTAAAGCAGTACAAACATACAGTTAGATAGCAAACAAAATACCAGCAAACAAAAATGCCAGGCTTGTGAGCCCTTGTGTACCACATCCTTTATGGTGATGTGTCTATATCATTATTGCATACTTCATGACTTTTTATTTCACACACACAAAACTATAGACATCTACTACTTGGATAAGGGAAACACCTAGAGAGAAAGCATTTCTAGTACCACTGAAAAAATATTGTGTGGTGCTTTGGAACGTAAGGAGAATGAGGCACTCACAATGCAAGGTGTCTTTACTGACCCACAGACAGTGTTCCTTGCAAAAAGTAACCTGATAATTCTCTATTCCAGCTTAGGACTAAATGAGCCTGTACACTTCTAGATGTTTAAAACGATTTGCCCAATGACCCTTCAAGCCCTTCAGATCTGAGCATTTTATTAACTCTTGCTTGATGGGTATATAGGTGAACTGAATTTGAGTGAGATCTTGGAGGCTAAGATATGCTCTATTGTTATGTGGATTTCTTTCTTATATGTCAGACACAATGTCCCAAAAGGTCCCCCCAAATGACAAGCTCATGGTCCTGAGTTTTTGTTTTCTAATTGATGTAAGTTTTGGAAAGCTCTGCCAAGTTTCTTGAGGCTCTATTGCTATTCTTGACAGAATTTTGTAGTTGATTGCTTTGAAGCCCACTTATCTTCCTTAGCTGATTGAAGATGTCACTGATGTGCTTTTTTAATTAGTTTGTAAAGTGGGTGGAGTTGGAGGAAAGTCAATTCCATCTTGCTAAAATCCAATCAATGCTAGTTGACTGAAGGACTTTAGTTTATTTAGCTGATTGACCCTGACTTCTTCAGAAGGTGTTTTCTCTTATTTTCAATTTTGATGATTAAAAAATGATTTAATTACAGAAGTCACTTCTGTGTTGCTTAATATGTTTGCATAAAATTCTCCTCCACTTCTCCACCTTATGTATAACTCAGAAAACACACAATACGGTTTTGCCGAATTCAATAATATTTGCTGTTTCAAACTACAAATGAGACAACGCAATTTTCTCTTCGGACTGTTCATTTCCCTTCCTGTGCAGACAACTATGTAGAAAAAGAAAAGATTGCCCAAACATTTGCAAAAATATTTACAGTGCTAAAACTTTTGTTGTGATTTACTTTGGGATTTTTGTGATGCAGTATTTTGCAAATCCTTACACTGGTTAAACTTTCCTTATTGAAGTAATGAATAGAAAAGTAGTGGTTCCCATTTATTTGAAGAAGAATTATTGTGACTGCCTGTCTGGGCATCAAGCTGAAATGCTTACAAAACCATTTCACATCCCAAACAACAACCAACCAAATTTTGTTTCTGTCAAAATAATAGAAACAAATGGTTCCAAAGCAGAAATGCTGCTAGTAAACATTTTCATCAGAATCAAGCATCGTGGCTATTAAAATTCATCCAAATTAAATGTTTATTTCTGGAACAAATGCCTTTTTTTTTTTTTTTTGTAAAATATTTGTCAACAAAGATAGCACTAACCCTGCAGAGTGAGTTCACTTACATGAAAGAATTGTGATTGATAGGAGCCCGATTAAAGAGAGAAAACCTTAGTAAGCTTCTCTCTAAAAGAAAATGTTAAGCCTCCATTTTTAAGATGGTAGCGAAAATTTGTTCTGAACCTTTATTTTCAAATGTTATTTCTTTTTAATATAATCTTTCTCTGTTGCTCAGGCTAGAGTACAGTAGTCTCATTATAGCTCACTGCAGACTCAAACTCCTGGGTGCAAGCAATCCTCCTGCCTCAGCCTCCTAAGTAGCTGAGAGACTACTGGTTCCTGCCACCACTCCTGGCTAATTTTTCCGTGTGTGTGTGTGTGTGTGTGTGTGTGTGTGTGTGTGTGTGTGTGTGTGGAGACAGAGTCTCACTATGTTAATCAAGCTGGTCTTCTTGGCCTCAATCCTCCTGCCTCAGCCTTCCAAAGTGTTGGGATTACAGGCATGGGCCACTGTGCCCAACTCAGAAGCTATTTTTAAGGAATTCCACAAGCTGACTCATGAAGAACATGGGCTGGTCACTTTCAGTCAAATGTGCTGAGATTTTCTTACTCTTATTCGAGGATCTCTCACTGGGGAAATCAACTACCACTTAGGAAGACACCCAAGCAGCCTCCCAAAAAAGACCACATACTGGGGAGATGACTCCTGCCAACAGCCATGTCATTGAGCCAATTTGGAAGCAGAATCTCCAGCCTCCGTCAAGCCTTTGGATAAATGTAGTTCTCTCTGGCATCTTGTCTACAACTTATGACCGGGCACAGTAGCTCATGCTTGCAATCCCAGCCCTCTGGGAGGCCGAGGTGGGTGGATCGCCTGAGCTGTTGGGTTCAAGACCAGCCTGAGCAAGAGCAAAACCCCATCTCTAAAAATAGCTGAATGTTGTGGTGGGCGCCTATAGTCCCAACTACTCGGGAAGCTGAGGCAAGAGAATTGCTTGAGCCCAAGAGTCGGAGGTTGCTGTGAGCTGTGATGCCACGCACTCTACTGAGGATGACATAATGAGACTTTTGTCTCCAAAAGAAAAAGAAAAGAAAAGAAAGTGAGCTGCCCAGTGGCGGGAACTAGGGTTTATTCATCTTATCAGAGTGTCTCATGTTTTGCCTTGTACATATTAGATAGCAAAAAGCTTAAAGATTGTTTACTATTATTTCACCAATAAGGCATTTCCAAAAACAACATTATATTATCTCAGACATGAATAGGTATGTGAGTATCACAGCTTCCTTATTATCATGCTTAACTTACTGGATTATGAAGAGAATGGTAACTGTGTTTGGAGGCCGAGCCTCCATAGGTCCATGGAGTATGTGTGGTACAGTGGGAAAGCTTATGTTTTGGAAGCAGAGTTATGATCCCTTCTCTGCCCCTTACCGTGTTTTGTTATTGTTGTTCGTGTTCTTTAATCCTTTTTCTAAGCTTCAGTTTTCTGTCAATAAAATGGGATGATAATATTACTGCCCAGGGTAGTTTGGTCAGTTATTTACTGCATATTTTCTATTAGAAAGCAGTCAATAAATCAAGTGTGTTATGTTTATCTTATTAGTGTGAGGTATGTGAAAGTACTTGGGGAAAAGTCTTGTGTTCTATCATGAGTACTGTTGGGAGATGAGAATTTTGACAAGCTGCACATATTTTGTGTACATCAGCTCTTCTCTCTTAATTGGCTACATTTCAGTTTAATTATTGGTGATATTCTAATATGTTATTTTATATTATTTATTCTAGGATCTAAAGAAGTATCACTTCTACTACTGGTTTTGTTTTCCTGCCCTGTGTCTTCCAGAGAGTATACCTCTCATACAAGGGCCAGTGGGTTTGGATCAACGGTTTTCACCAAAACAGGTATCGACAAATAAAACAAAGTGCAGGTAAAATTGGGTTGAGTATGCAAGATTAGTTACCTAATTCGTTCCAGAGACAAATAGGTACTTCTCTGAGTGAATAGGTGGTAACTATGAAATCCAAATTTACAAATGATTTGTAAAGTCATTTTGAAGAAGCAGTAAATAATGATTTTCCAGGTTTTCAGTGTGAAATGCTAAGCCAGTAGGGAGGAATTATAGGAACATTTTGAAAGACTGAAAGAATTTACTGAAATGTGGTCTTTCAGTGTAGAAACATAAGGTATATACTTTGGGAAGAGAGCCTTTGAAACAAAACAGAAGACGTCTCCAACTTCATGCCAAGTTGCAAAACTCCTCCATCAGAAATGGTACATGCAGAGCTAGGAATAATAAGGTCATTAGAGATAGTTCCCCAAAGAGCAATTAAAGTAATTAGGCTGGTAGACCAGAGACTTTTCCAAACTAGAGAATTCTGATTGTTGTGCAAATAAAGATGTCAGGATGATTTGAATTCCTGAAGCACATTCATCACTAAAACACTGAATGCTGAAGCCAGGGAGCAGCCATTATTGATTTTTAATAAAAATTTAGTACAAATTCCAGGTTGTGGTTTTCTGGAACTAATTTCCTAAGGAAAAAACACAAGTAGGGAAAATGGATTTTGCATAGGGATTGACTGCTGGTGGGTATTGGTTTCTTTTATCAAGAAAAAATTGTTCTAAAATTATCACAGTAATGGCAGCACAGTTCTTTGAAAATACATTGAAATATGTCCTTTAAATTAGTGAATTATATGGTATGTGAATTATACCTCAATAAAGCTCTCTAAGATTATGGAAGAGTTCAGGGTAAAATTCATCAATGGTAGATTTATGTTGAGTTTTTCGCAGGAGAGAAACAGTATTTGGTTCCCTCTCTCAACCTCTGTGCTTGACAGCTTGAGAACCACCATCCTGTGTGTTAGCCTGTCCCTTTGTGCCCGTCTAACGTGTACCACCATGCACCTGGAAGGTGTAATCTAAAAGTTAAATGGTATTATTTGGGGGCACTTTTATTTTCACTTGCTATAATAGCGTAACAGGTATGAGCTTTCATTTCCGGTCTTTTGGCTTTAAGGTACCTTTTACTTTCTGTTACTTTTCAGCCCAGAACTAGGTATATAATTAGAATAACTTAATGTTTCCTGTTTTCAGATTCGAGCCCTTGAGTGTGCATACGACAATCTTTGTCAAACAGAAGGAGTCACAGCCCTTCCTTACTTCTTAATCAAGTATGATGAGAACATGGTGCTGGTTTCCTTGCTTAAGCACTACAGTGATTTCTTCCAAGGTCAAAGGACAAAGGTCAGAGAAACTTTGAATATCATTTATTATCTGGTCTGGTTAAAAAAAAAAAAAAATTGACCACTGCAAAATTCAAACTTCTTTAGATTTCCTTAGCCCTTCAAAAGATATTTTAGAACATTTCTTTATCTCTCCCCTTTCTACCCCTGCAGTTCCCAAATCAGCTCCTCCAGATTTTTCCAGCTCCATTACAGCTCAGACTAATTTTGGATTCCTCAATTCCTATTAATGCTAAAGTTATTTCAGCTTCCCTCCTGATACATTTAATTTGTAAAACATCTGTGTTTTCGTTTCCATTCCTAGAGCTATCCTGTCGTCCACGTCCACATTATCTCACTTCTGGACAGCATCTTGCTTCCATCTTGCATGATACCACTCCAGAAGAATCTTCCTCTAACTGCTTGGATTTACTGTATCATTCACTGACCCCCAGCCCAAGGATGTCTTTCTTCTTTCCCCAAGCCACCTTTCCTGCTTCATCTTCAACTATTTTTCTTATAAATCATTGCTCCAGCTGAGCTTATCTGTTTTTCACCACATTCCCACTCCGTCAATCAAATATACTTAAACTTTTGTTATGTCTTTTCTTCTTTCATCTTCTGTCTTCTTCCTAAAATATTCTCATTTTGTATCATCTTCCTAAAATATTCTACCTATAAAAATCCTAAGAAATGTTCTTTCTTTATTGAAATTCTGCCTCCACCATAAAGCATTTTCATGGATGTGGCCATGCCTGGTCTATCCCTGCCTGAACTTGCTGCATTTACTAACTGATTCTTATTTACAGGTGTAGGAACTTGTACAGATTCCTTCTGTACCTTATTAGACTGTGTCTGTACAGTGTCCAGGTCTTGTCTGAGGCCCTTAATAAAATTCTTTTGAATGAATGCAAGAGTACTGTAAGTGTCTTTTACAAGTGATCAGATATAAAATAAGTTAAGACAATTTACAGGAGATTATGAATTAAAAGTAAAAGACTGATGAGTATTATGAAGTTGTGGAGCCAAGTAGAATAATTTCAGTAGCCATGTTAATATATCAGAGCTGAAAAAAGAGAGGCCTCTAACTGATGCTCTGATTATTCCTGAACTTAGGATGTCTTTTTTAAGCATATTTTTTAATCAACTGCATTAGTATTTTATTAATGTTTTCAGAGGAAGCCCTTTTTAAATTGAGGACTGAGGATTGAATTCTTATTAAAGTTCTTTTTCCCCAAGTATTTCATAGAACTATAGGGGATTTAGTATCGCGGTCACAGATGGGCAGTCTGGTGTGATAGCAGGCAGGATTAGTTGGCCTGTGTTTGAGAGTACCTGTAGGTCAGATTATGTATGGTAAATCTGTGGTCCTCCCTCAAAGTGCAGCTATTCTAGTGTAATTCATAGAAAGCTTTACAATTTAAAGGGCCTCTCACATATTTGAGATCTTTTTATTGTAACTGTGAAATCAGTGTTTTGAGTGCCTGCATTTTCTATTTGAGGACAGTGAGACTCAAAGTCACATGTTCAGATTGTCTAATTCTAAAGCCTTTCCATCACTCCCTTTCCCATTGTTTGGGTGGAGGCAGTCCCTGCTTGACCTGTGGAATCAAGTAGATCTAGATTTGACAGTGTGGCCTTTTGGTAGCTGTGTGACCTTGGGCAAACGGCATAATCTCTCTTCATCACAGATTATCTGTTAAGTGGTATTAATACTACCTCCTTGCAAGGATAATGTAAATAAAATGCCCAGCACATAGCACGTGTTCAATATGTATCTACTTACTTTCGTTTCTAAGAGCAGCATATTTTGAAAGATTTATTCACAAATCTTTGGGGTGGTCTCCTCTGAAATGCTCTGGGGTACTTGCCAGTGCCCTGTCCCTGAGATCAACTGTCTGCCAACTTCTGGCGCGTTGTCGTTCTCTGGGTCAGAGTCGTATCTCAGGAAACCATGGAATTACTCAGCACTTATGTGGAGCACTTCCTAATAAGCCAGAAATTGTGAGATACAATTCTACCTGTTTCCACAGAACCTAAGGTCTTCTGAGTGATTGACCTGTGGAAAGTTAACTAAAAATTCCAGTAATGGAAAAAAAGGGCCAAGAAATGATATAGATTATAGATGATACTTTAGTTGTTTGTCTCTTCCCTGTCTTATTCTAGAAAGGATCACCAGAAGCTGTACAGCTTGATGGCCTCATAGGAATTTCATGGTTTCCTGGCTAACCTCCCCTGCCTGTGATCTGGAATGTCCTCATCCCTCCTCCACACTGCTGCCCAAATGCATTTTCTAACATGTATATTTGATTACATCACTCTTCTACTTAAAATCCTTCTAGGGTTTCTGTTGACTTCAGGATAAAGTTCAGACTCTTTAGCTTGGCATTCAAGGCCTCTTAAGATCAGGCCCCTGCCCTTCACTCCGGTCTCAACTGATGTTCCCCAAGATACATCCTGTGATCTTGCAACACTGGGGCCCTCCACATGCTGCATGTTTTCCCCATCAGCACTCTGCCCGCAGACCAGCCTGTCTGTCTCTCTCCCTTCTGTCCTCTGGCTGGTGTCTCACTCACCTTTCGGATTCTTTCCCCAGGAGCTCGGGCTGATTCCTTGCACTGGTTCATGCCCCCCCTCTGCGTTCTGCTAACCGCATCCCTCTTCGCACCAAGTGAGTGCGAAAGTAACTGTTGGTTGCACATCTTCATGCCCTGGGTCCCTCAGCCTGCAAGCAGCCTTAGCACAGAATCCTTGTTTTACTCCACTCTGAATCCTCCACCCTGAGTGTAATGCCTGACATGTGAGAGGACGCAAAGTGGGAATGTTGAGACGAGGAGCAGGTAATTGTGAAATAATATGATCAAAGGTGGCTTTGAGGGAAAAGTAGGATTTGGGCAGAACCCCGAAGAAAAGATTTCTGTGAAATCTAGACCTCACTTCAAGACGTTCCTGGTTTTATTACACTCATCTGACTTACCATCTGCGGTGTAAGTCCAGTTTCCCGTTAGTGTTTTTTGAGTCATGATATTTCTTTGAAGGTTTTCACCCTCTTCTTCCAAAAATAGGCATTCTCTCCAGCGTGAACTCCTGCGGTTATGCCCTGGCTCTGTGTTTTGTTCTATTTTCTGCCTCCTCTTACCGACACTTTGATCTCTAGGAAGTCGCTGCTCTTCTGTGAGCCTGTTGCTCTCACGTGCAAGATGGAGAGATGTTGGCATCCTTCCATGTTCCCCTCTTCTTATCCTGTTTGCTCTTCTGAGTGATCTCCTTGTGCCCATGACTCCTGTGACTGCTTTCTTACCAGTGACTCAGTTTTCTCCCACCAGCATGAACCTCCCCCTGGACCCCAGATCACTTTACCCAGCTGCCCGTGCGCCTTCTCTAGCACCTCAGATTCATTGTGTCCACATTGAACTCATAATCTTTGCCCCTGCCACCTGCAGGCCATCTCTCTGTCCCCTCCCAGCCCACAGCCTGTGGATTTCACGCCCGGAATGCCTCTCAGTCTGCGCCTTTGCATTTCTCCTGCCACCACCCAGTCTCAGCTGCTATCGTCCGTCTTCTGCTTTGTGTCCCCTCTGACCTCTCTGTAACCCATTCCCACATCATCCCTGCATTTTTATTTGGAAAAGCTCATCTGCTCATGTTGTTCCTGGAATGAGACACCCGAGTGTTGTCCCTGTGTTCTAGGAGTAGGAACTGCATTCTTCACTAGGCCATACAAGAGCCTATATGGCCTGGCCTCTGTTTAGATGCAGCCCCAGGTCATTCCGTGTTCTCTGCCACAGGGCTTTTGCACATGCCTTTGCCTGGAATACCCTCCTCTTTCTCCACTTCTACTCCCCGTCCACTTGTAGTCCCCTTTGCTCTGTTAGTGCTTATTCTTTCTTCAGATTTAAACTCAATCATTATTTTCTCAAGGAAACCTTCTCTGACCTCGCTAAAAAGGTTTATTCCTTCTGTTATGAGCTTGCATAGTCCTGCATATCCTTTTTTGTGTATTTTAGACAATTGTAATTCTACATTTTCTTGAGCGATAATTGATTAATATCTTTTCTCTTACTTTAACGTAATAGCAGGTACCTGTCTTGGTTTCCCACCATTCTGTCTGTATCCCATAGCATTCTGCCTTGTGTGTAAAATAGGATGAAAGAAGGAATCCATGCACAAATGCATTGTGAGGGCAGGAGGTTGCACATGGGAAGCACCTAGTCAGTTCCAGGCACACAGTAGGCCTTCAGTGATAGCAAGTAGCTCTTAGTGTGGCTTATTTTGAGTGTTCTCTTTAACGTGAGCGTTCTCTTGTCTGGTTAAGGCCATGTGGTTTTCAAAGGCTTTCTCAGATCGTCCATGCACCTAATGTTTATGTCATAAGAACTCATGTCTAGAGAACGCAGGGACTATGTATGTGATCTCCTGTGGGTAATGTATGGCAGTGGTTCGTAATTTGGGATGGGGGTGGTCTAAATGCCTGAACATTTGGTGGTAGAAACAGATCCTCACTCCAGAAAAATAACACCTCTGCATATGGTTGTACATCTAATGTCAGGGGGTCCACAGACCACCAAGACCCTTAGAGCCCTGACTTGGAGGACGATGAAGGGAGGCAAGCATCCAGCTGTTCCGTAGTAGGAGTTAGCCTGCTCGGGAGGGAGTCTATGGGCTGCTGAGGTCAGGAGGGGAGTGGGTCATCTCTGTTCCATGTCAGAGTGGGACCTTTGCATCCAGAGGTGCCGTTCACGTGTGTGTGAGCCTTGGCTGGCCATGAGGGAGTGGATACTTGCCCCTAAAGAGAGCACGCTGCCAGCCACCAACAGCTGTGGCTGCCATGGTGTGGGTCTGACCATGTGCCCAGCATGGAGTGGACACACCCACTCTCACGTGTTACTGCTATTCCTTTCGACACCTTGCAAAGTGAGTAGCGTCGTCCCATTTTATAGGTAAGAATGGAAGAGTGGCTAAGGAAAGGAAACTGCTTCACATGTGAGTCATCTCCCACAGTCAGAACGTCCCCTATGTGGGAAAGGCGCACGGCGTGTTGGGGCAGAGTTGGAAGGCCAGACTTCAGGTCCCAGCTGCAAGTTAGGGAGGCAGTTTCCTCAGCATGTACAAGCAACGAGTAGTGACACGCCCTTGCTTGTAGGTTGCTGTGAGAATTAATAGTTGGTGGATATCAACAAGCTTCATTAAGTTTTACTCACATGTCCTAATTGTTCCCACAGTGTTAGAATAAGTTTGTCAGTTTTCATTATCAAAGGGAAATTTCTTTGGATGAGCCCCAGTGTCCAGCTATTCCATAAAAATGAAATTTTAAGGCCTTGAGTCATGCGGCCACCTCTGGCTTTACCAAAGAAAGGAAAACTTTGTTGCCTTTTTGTTTTTCAAAAAACTTGAAGAAATCAGAAGTGGTCCACCTGTAAGATAAGCCACACCTGAAATTGCGAGACAGGCAGTGTCCCCAGTTCAGTGGTCCAGGACATCCACAAAGGTTTTACTCATTCACTAATGGTGCTTCTTCAAATTAAGGATCAAAAGCAAATGCACCTGTGATTGGTTTCTTCTCATTTCTTGGATGACATAGTTATTAATGTGATTGCTCGATGCCAAACTTCTTTGTCACTTGTAGTTAAAAGTACCTGTTACATTATAGCAGTGCTCATACGTCTTTATAGTTATAACTGAAACAACACGTTCATAAAACAATGTTTTCCTTTATTCAATTTTGTCTTTTTGAAAAAGTCTGGTTGTGGCCCAATAAATGATTTAAGAATCACAAATAGCTCATCATTTGTAGTTTGAAAAAAAATGCTGTGTGACCAATATATGACCATTTTAGGGAATATTGGCAAACAAATGAACTGCACTAGGCCAGGCTCCATTCATTAGTCGTACTAGTATCTGTTTTTAAAAATCTCACAAACTTCTTTAGCTATTTTAAATTTGGAGATTTTTTTTTAGTATTTTTTTTTTTTGTATATTCTAATCTTTTTCTATACATTTTTAAAAAACTAAGATTGTGCATTTTAGTTGAATAGTATTGCACTCTACACCAGCGTCCTTTTTAATGGATTTATGATGGTATCTTTATTAAGTTTTTGGCATTCAGGTCACTCATAAGTCATTACTGTCAGGAGCTACTTTGAGCATGAAAATTTTCCTTTCTTGCCTTCCTTCCTAATCCCTCATGTTTTGAATTATTTCCTTAGAAAAGATTTCTGGATGGATTAGAATTACTGGGTTAAAGAATTTTAACATTTTAAGGTTTGTGATCAGTGGTGTGCTGATGAGCTTTTAAGAACCATCGCTTATGTGCCAGGGGAGCCCTGATTCATGCTGCTTGCTGATTTCTGAGGTGTCAGTACCCCCACCATGGCCAATTTCGAGCTCCCAATGTGAAATCACAGAATGGGAAGAGATAGTAACAGTTGGCTCTCACAAGCCTGAATGAGCCAGCTCCCCCACACCACTGCTGCCCCAAACCTCTGCCAGTTTCCCTCCTGCCAACTGTGTATCCATCCCAGCGTCAGATGTTATACAGCTTTACACGTTTGGTAGGTTGAAAATGGGCTTTGTTTAAGTTCTTACACGATTTCTCTCAATGAAATGGTGGTTCCACTTACTGGTCACCTTGGCACCGCATTGCTCCAGCGGTCATCTTTCAGGCCAGTTCTTAAGGTTACATTAAAAACAACCCACAGCGCTGTCCCGTTGGCCAGCCTTTTGGGAAATCTTGCTTGGCTCTTCTACTTTTCCTCAGAGTGGTTATTGAAAATTGAATGTTTGGGAAATGTTTTGTAATTCCCCCAACATTAGCCTTTAATTTTAGGGCTTTTAAATCTGTGAACGAGAGCAGTAGCGAAGGCGCAGCAATTTATATGCTATTAGTTGGGCTCTTTCTTCACTTAGCAATCTCTCTGCATCTTGGCAGCTGTCCGTGACTTCTGATGTGCATTCAGTATTTACTTTTTCGCCATATTTTTAAAAAATGTAATCTCTTGTGTGCATTTCCTGTTATAGCAAGAATGTAAAGCACTGGGACCACTGTTTGGATAATAAAGATAGCAGTTTGTCAGATAAACATGTTTTATTGAATCATTGTGGAAATTTTAGCTGAAGACACTCAAGTTGACAATTTAGTTATTTTTCTCTTTCTCACTTGGTACTTTTTTCAGCAACTTGCCTGGGGGACTATAGCCAGATCATGGCTGGATGATTTCAGTGGGTTGTTTGCTCTCAGCCAAGTAGGAAGGAACATTTATTTCAATTTCATAAACCTTCTAAACCAAGTTTTTCTTCAATTATGTTTTACTTCTGTGCTTTTCCCAAACTGAGCAAAGTCAGTTATAAAGCCCAGAACTCCCACCCAGTGATTATTTATGAAAGCCATTAAAATTTTTTTTGTTTACTCATAGTAAGTTGGCTTACCTAGCATTGTCCCAACTAATTCCTACCATGCTTGAGGGTAAAATGTTGGTTCTTAAACCACTTAGCAATTTGGGAGTCACTTTTGAATCATCAAAGAAAGATTAAATGATGTTCAGACTAGTGTCAGATGGATTCTGTCATTTTCCCAGTTGATGCATGCCTTCTGCACTCATGTGTCATATGGGTAGGAATATTGCCTCAAAGTGTCTTCAAGCTGACTTCTCTTCACAGATAAGTGATACATTTTCCTCCTTAGCAGATCGTTTCTGCTTTATGTAGCTCAGTTTAGGTCAGGCTGCTCTGAAAAACATTCCTAGACTTTTCTGCTTAAAAAAAAAAAATACTTCTTTTTGTCTTACTACGTTTCTACCCCATTGCCTTTGTTCTTGATGTCAGAATTATGCTTATTCTTTGAAATTAGGCATCCACATATAGCATCTAATAAATATTTTAATTTGATATATAATTTAATATCATTTAGTCTCAACTCTACATTTATAGATGATAAAACCTAGAGCCAGAGAATGTTTGATAAACTAGAATTTACCCCCTTCTTTTTTCTGCCATTTAAGAAAAAACAACCTTGAAACAGAAGACAGTTAACTAGGTACAGTCATGAACTTAGTAACTACATTTGAGTCAACAACAAACTGCCCATGTGGCAGTGGTCCCGTAAGATTATAATGTGGTCTTTTTACTGAACCTTTTCTGTGTTTAGGTATATATTCACTTTGCCCTGTGTTGCAGTTGCCTGCAGTATTCAGTACAGTCACGTGCTGTACAGGCTTATAACTAAGAGTAGTGGGCTGTACCATCTGGGTCTCTATAAGTACATTCTTGTGATGTTTGTGCAGTGATGAAACCACCCAGTAACCCTTTTCTCAGAATGCATCTCTGTCAAGTAACCCTTGACTGTAATGGGGATGGATAGAACTGAACAAAGAGGTCAGTGAAGTTATTATATAAGAGATTCTATTTATAGTTCCTAGTCTCTGTGCTAAGTATAGGTAATAGTTATCCTATAGATGAGAAGATTAAGGCATAGAGAGGTTAAGTAATTTGCTACAGGTCACATAAGAGTAAGCGACCCAGGACATTTGGTAAGAGCCCTTGCTTATGGAATCCAATTTGAAAATTGAAACTCAGAGCCAGGCATGGTAGCTCATGCCTGTAATCCAAACACTCTAGGAGGCCCATGGGTGGATTGCCTGAGCTCAAGAGTTTGAGACCAGCCTGAGCAACAGCAAAACCCTGTCTCTACTAAACATAGAAAAACTAGCCGTAGTCCTAGCTACTTGGGAGGCTGAGGCAGGAAGATCACTTAAACCCAGGAGTTTGAGGCTGCTGTGAGCTGTGATGCAACAGCACTCTACCCAGGGCTACAGAGTAAGATTCTGTCTTAGAAAAATGGGAAGAAAGAAAATTGAAACTTGGCATCTGCATACGAATAATGTTTTCTAGACTGATACTGCCTATATTCTTCCTAAATAACCCATTGAGCAGCCTCTAGCTGCCCTGTAAGACTGAGCTTTAGTATAGTCTGAGTTGTTTTGTGATCTACATAGGGCTTTTTCCTCTTGAATGTTCTCTAAAGTTCTGAAGAATCCTATGAGATGCAATGATTCAACCCTTTCATTTTAAAGGTGAGGAAAGAACTTCCCCCAGGGTTTTAGAGTCAATTAGCTGCAGAATTAGCACACATAGCTGCTGACTAGCCAGTGTCAGGCCATTTTCTTCATTATAAGCTATTTCAGCATCATGGGAGTAGGAATGTCAGTGTCTCCCTTTTTTTTTTGTTTGTTTTCATGCTGGATAGAGTTGTAAATGCTTTTTATGGATGAAATCAATGTAAAGTTGAAGAGATGATTACTTAGTAAATGTAGTTTGGGAGATGCTTTTTATCACAGTTGATGGAGGGAAACATAGTAAAATGATGTCCCTGGAAGAGTGTCCAGTAGGCGGCCAGCTGGATCCAAAGAGTTTAAGGAAGACAATCTGTCGTTCAGAGGAAGCCTTTGGCTAGGGATGGCATTCTCAGAGTTCCCTTCTTCCCATAGGAAATCTTCTTAATCATACTGTCCCATGCTGACCCAGAAGAATCCCAGTGTTAAAATGTCATTGAACAGAGAACGTATAATGTCAAAAAAGGAAAGAGGGAAGGAAAAGGAAGTTGCTGAGATGCTGCATCATGGTTTTGTGTGGAAGCTACAGGTCTCTGGCGGTCAGACGTCACCTTCTCCCTCCAGCTGCTTGATAGGGTGTTAGGAAGGAGGGTTCCTTATATTGCAGCCTGGAGGAATTTACAAATTCATATGTTGAATAGGTATTTGCTGGGCATTGGATACTGTGCTGGAAAGGTGACTGTAACAGATGCTGTTTCTGCCCTCACAGAGCTTCTAGACCAGCAAGAGAAACAGATATATGAAATGCATCCTGTATTTTCTCCATTCTAAAATACAAATTCTTTTTTCTTCATGTTTTACTATTTCTTTTCTTTTATTGAGACAGAATTTTACTCTGTCGCCCTGGATAGAGTGCTGTGGCATCACAGCTCACAGCAACCTCAAACTCCGGGGCTCAAGTGATCCTCTTGCCTCGGTCTCCCAAGTAGTTGTGACTGCAGGCACCTGCCACAATGCCTGGCTAGTTCTTCTGGGTTTTTTTTTAGCAGAGACAGGGTCTCGCTCTTGCTCAGGGTGGTCTTGAACTCTTGAGCTTAGGCAATCCACACTCCTCAAACTCCCAGAATGCGAGGATTACAGATGTGAGCCACCACACCTGACCCATATTTTAATTTTTCTAAAATCAGGAATTTCTTACAATTATTATGTATATGAATTTGTGTTTATCCCTGTTTTTTATGCTTAGTTTGAAAGTGCATTTTATTATCTATAGTGACCTGAATCAGGAAAATACAGTGGATCAACAAATTATCACAGTCAGAATATGGAAAAAATGTAGGGTGCAATGAATACTATTTTAAGACTGGGGGGGGAGGAGGGTAGTACTGCAATGATGTATAGTAAAAATCACACGCGTGTTCTCTAGCTATTGCTACCAGAGAGATCCGGGATCAGATTGGAGGGGTGTATGTGTGTGTGTATGTATGTATGTGAGGGCAGAGAGGTTGTGCAATATCTTTTTTTCTTCATTGAGACAAAGTTTTACTTAGTTGCTCTCAGTAGAGTTTTGTGACATCACAGCTCACAGCAACCTCAAACTCTTGGGCTCAAGCGATCTTCTTGCCTCTTTCTCCCAAGTAGCTGGGACTACAGGCGCCCACCACAACACCGTCTATTTTTAGAGAGGGGGTTTCACTTTTGCTTAGGCTGGACTTGAACTTCTGAGCTCAAGCAGTCTACCTGCCCTGGCCTCCCAGAGTGCTAGGATTGTAGGTGTGAACCACTGTAGCTGGCCTTGAGGTTGTGCAATTTCATAAAGCTTCTGTGCAATCCTGATGCAGGCTCACACCACACTTGGAGAAACTCTGCTGCAGATTATTAAGCAGGCATTTGCAACCTGCTTGCACATTAGAATCCCCTGGGGAATCTTTTAAAACAACTAGTGCTCAAGTTGAATCCCACACCAATTAAATCAGAACCTCTGGAAGTGGCACTCACATGGAACAGTATTTTTGAAAGCTTCCCAGGTAGTGCCCAAGCATGTTCAAGTTTGAGAACCATAGCAATAGAGGGTTGAGGATCAGAGCAGTGTGTCTGAACCATCATGGGCATAAGAATACCCTGAGTTCTTTTTAAAATACAGACTCTCATCCAGCAGGCCTGGGGAGGGGTCCTCCCAGGAGAGGCTTATACATGCAGGCCACTGATGCCTGGGCCACATTTTGAGGGACATGGGAAGACACAGAGCCAGTCCAGAGTTTTTGAGATAATAAAAAGTAGCCCTGAGATTTTTTTTTTTTTCCATCTATGAGACCACTTCTCAAATGGCTCCCAAATTCAAGTCTATGGACTGGACCAGCTGCATCAGGATTCTTTAGAAGCTTGATACAGATAAAGACATGGATGGGTGGGCTCACCACTGAATATTCTGGGTCTGTCAATGATAATGCTGTTAGTAGCATTGTGTATACGCAAGAACTTTTCATGTTCAGTATCAGCTCATTTAATCCTTGCTACAACCTGGTGAAATAGGTACTATTCTATCTCCCATGATTTTGATTTAAAAGCTGCTACCCTAGTCTCCTCATTCAGCAAGAAGCTACTGAGAGTAGTCTTGGTAAGTCTATCTTTAAAGGTTCCCTGGGTGTTGGTAATGTTTTATCTCCCTGTGGAAAAAGAAATATCAAGTAAATATACCCTGTATTTCCTGACTGATTAACCATAAATATGAACTTGTTTGTATAAAATGTGAATCTATCTGCGTACATCTTAGACATGAAAATGCATCTGGACAGAAAAACCTTCAATTTTAGAAATATGAAAATGTCATATAACAGAAGGCAACAAATATTTTTAAGGAATGTCTTTGAAATAATTAATTATTACCTGATAAAACAATAGCGAAATTCATTTCAGAGATTTATTGAGCATACATGAAGACTACTTAATTGTCCTTCAAAAGGAAATAGAGGCCTGGGGTGGTGGCTCACACCTATAATCCCAGCACTCTGTAAGGCTGAGGTGAGTGGATTGCTTGAGCTCAGGAGTTTTAGACCAGTCTGAGCAAGAGTGAGACCCCCGTCTCTGGTAACAATAGAAAAACTAGCTGGGTGTTGTGGTAGGTGCCTATGGTCCCAGCTACTCGGGAGGCTGAGGCAAGAGAATTGCTTGAGCCCAAGAGTTTGAGGTTGCTGTGAGCTACGAAGTGACGGCACTCTTCCCTAGGTGACAGAGTAGGAGACTCTGTCTCAAAAATAAAAAATAAAAAAAAGAGAAATAGAAAAATGTTTGGTACATCAATACAATGGAATGCCATTCAGCCCCTACACTCAGTGGTTGTAGAACAACATTTATTGACGTGGAAGAGAGTTTACAACATAAGAGCTAGCATGATCTCATTTTTGTTGAAAAGTTGCAGTAATTAAAATATACTTATGCAAAAAATAAAGTTATTGGTGGTTATACACCAAGATGTTAATGGTAGTTCTCTCTAGATGGTGGGTCGTCTTTCTTTTCTTTTTTTTTTTTTTTTAATCTGAATATGCTCCTGCTTTGTGGCTGACACTAAGCAAGTATCATGGGGAATAAGTGAAAGTATTGGGGCTGATTCCATCCTTACAGAACTAGTTGGATGTAGATTAAACAAAAACATACCTTTTTATTTAACCCATGCTGTGCTTATAAAGGAAAGCTGTGCCTTAATTGATGTTTCTCTGCCAGCCTTCCTCCCTCTTCCCATCTCCTCCCACCCATCTCCTCCTTCACTCATCCATCCACCCATTTGTCCATTCATCCTTTTTATCATTCACTGAGTATCTGCTGCATATTAATGTCTCTCAGTAATACTCTCTGCTCCCTAGATGCTCACTGTCTTCTTTTTTTAAATTTTGGAACAATTTTAGATTTATAGAAGATAATTGCAAAGATAGTTTAGAGAGTTCCCATCTACCTTCACCCCGTTTCGATTTTCTCTGATGTTATCACCTTACCTTACTATGGTACATTTGCCAAAACTAGGAAGCCAACATTAGCACATTACTATGAACTCTAAACTTTATTTGGATTTTCCCGGTACCATCCCCTTTCTGCTCCAGGATCCAATCCAGGGGGCTGCACTGCATTTTATTGTCAGGTCTTAATCTCTCGGTCTGTAGAAGTTTCTCAGACTTTCTTTAGTTTGGTGATCTTGGCTGTGGGCAAGATCAGCTGCTCAGTTATTTTTCCACAATGTCTCTTCCTTTAGGTTTGTCTGATATGTTTTTGGGGGACTGGGGTTATGGGTTTTTGGAAAGAATCCCACCGAGCGAAGCCCCCTTTTGCCACATCATGTCCAGGGTACCTGATATCCACATGCCGTTCTGATAACGTTAAATCCATCACTTGGTTTGCCAAGTTTCTCCACTATGAATTTACATTTTTTTCTCTATAAGTGAGTCACTAAGTCCAGCTGTCCTCAGGAGGGGAAGGATTACCTTTCCTCCAGAAGAGAGCAGCATCGGTGTGTTCTGTTTGGAAATCTTGAAGGAATAATTGTCTGAATGTGAGGTCAGAGTGACCTCATTTTGTAAAATTATTAAAACTGACTTTTGACCAACAATTTGAAGGTATCTCCCCATCTCCTTTCGTAACTGAGCTAAGCGCTTGAGCAGACACATCCTGCAGAAACAGGAAGATTAGCTCAAAGCCGATAAAACTTGTGCCCTTCACCTTCCTTCATTTATTCCATTACTCATATCAGTGTGGGCTCATAGATATTTATTTTATGTTTTGGGTTATAATCAAGCACAACCTTGTTTTTTTGCTCCAGTTGTTTGCACCTTGGCCACTAGGAGCCTTTTAGGAGGCTCCCTGGTGTGGATGGTGTGGCCCCATTTGAGTACCTTCTTATTTTCTGGTACTCCAAGATGCTCCAGTCTCAGTTTACATTTTCCCTGCCTGAGGCCTGGGATTAGCAATGTGTCCTAGGAGCCCTTATTCCTTTTCTTGGAAATTGGTATTTAGAAATCAAGATGTGAGTGCAGGGCATACATTGTCTTTGAGAGGAAGGAGGTAGAAAAAGTGAAAAAAAGTTATGTCTAATCTACAAAGAGCTATGGTAGCAAGGAGGACAGAGTGGCTACTTCTTTTTTAAATTTGATCAGACTATAGACTTAAAATGGTAATGGCCCTTCTTTAATTTTCTCATTAACATAGTCATTTTCACATTTATTTCATTGTATTTCTTTAAAGGAAGATTTTCTGTACATAAGTCCTGACTGTTGACGGTCCTCCCTCCTTCCCTGTCTTCCTTCTAGTCTTTTCTTCCTCCTAAATGTACCTAGTTCTTACTCTCCGCCAGGCCTCATGCCAGGCACAGGGGGTGCGGGGAAGAATCTGACAGCTCCTTTCATCAAGAAGTTTTCTAGTCCAGTGTGAGATCTTCCTGCTGTCTTGGGTTCCTTCTAACCCTTTACCAAGTGTGTAATTGTTAATTCTTGACAGAAAGCATACAGAGTGAAGAGAAGTACCAGCAATGTCTGTATTGTGAATCTGATGTGATACTCAACTCACTCGAAAGTCTCTTCTGTTCACAGATAACAATTGGTGTATATGATCCCTGTAACTTAGCCCAGTACCCTGGATGGCCTTTGAGGAATGTTTTGGTCCTAGCAGCCCACAGATGGTATTTATAAGAATGTGTCTGTCTGTCTTTGTATGTTTTCAACAACGTGTCTGCCTCTGTCTGTATGTCTGTTTTCCCAAATGTATTTTTACATTTATAGCATGAAAGCAAGGTAACAAATTAATAAATCAGTCATAACCCAATTTTCAGACTAGTGAGCCCTTGGCCAGATCTGTTAGGAAGCTGCAGATCATACTGCTAAAGAGATTTTAGACGAGGGTAACGTGAGGTCTTATCGCTGAAATTCTGAAGCCCTCCTTTTCAGCTATCTGGTTTGCCTTCAGAGAGAATTTTCCTCTTATTACTGTCCTTCATTTTTTTTCTAACCCTAAAATATTAATAATTAAAACAGTGGATATCTGAAAAGTCGATATATATTTTAAAAGATACTTAACATCACTAGTCATCAAAGAAATAGAATAAAAACCTCAATGAGATGCTAATATATGTCTACCAAAAGGACTTAACAAACACACCCATACCAAGTATTGTAAAAGGTGTGGAGCAATTGGAACTCTGCTGAAAAAATGTTCGGCAATCTACCAAAGTTAAAAATACCTACGGCTTAGCGATGTTATTATCAAGTATATTATTCATGGAAATGCCTATGTAAGTACAAGCAAAACACATATATAAGAATGTGTATGGCAACATTATTCTTAACCAAAACCTGGGAATAACCCACATGTTCTTCAATAATGAAATAGAGAATACATTGTAGAGTGCCCCTTACAATGGAACGCCGTGTTGCCACCAATGTTAGTGAACTACTGATGCTGTATCAACGTGGGTGAACTGTAAAGATACAGTATTGAGTGAAGTAGCCAGACTCCAAAGAACATGTATTCTGTGATTTCATTTGTATAAAATTCAAAACAGGCAAAGTCAATGGACAGGCTTAGAAGTTAGTTATTACTTTTGAAGAGGTTGGTTTATGACTGAGAGAAGTCATGAGGCAGGCTGCTTTATATTTGGGATTTGTGTTTTCTTTCTCTGCTTTACTTACATAAAAATGTTTAAAATTATGAAGGTAGATAAATGATAGATCTTTCCCTAGAGAGATACCTATAATTAGCCAGGTGGGAAGTCTGTAGAGTGCAAATAGGATTCATAACTATGGATCTAACTGAGGTGCTATTTCACAAGAAGAGAAAGGGAGCCAGAAGAACCCTTGTCTTAAAGGTTCCTTTTTAATGTCTTGTGAGCATTTTTTCCTGTATTTAAAAGATTCATTTGTCTGAATTATTTATATGCAATGTGATTGTTATATGCAATTCACCTAGAATGAAATCACAGGCAATTCATTGTTCAGCCTCCCTCTAAATACTTGGAAGGAGGAAGCACATGTGAATATGTTCAGAATCTCTCAAAAGTGAAGGCCATCCCCCAGGGGTGTCAGAGAGGCATAATTACAGGGAATTGAAATCTCTCCAACTGCTTTGCTGAAGCTCTTATGTGAGCTCTTTTTTTTTCTTCCCTTAAAAAAAAAAAAATAAATAAAAATCCCGGGTATGACAACAGGAGTAGCAGTTTCCAGTCTGTTGAAGTCCTCTGCTTCCGTGACCGCACCATGCAGGGGGCGAGAGACATTGCCCACAGCATCATCTTCGAAGTGAAGCTTCCAGAAATGGCATTTAGCCCAGGTAATTTGCCGGTCTTTGAGAATGCATATAATTATCATTTATCAAAAATGAATCAGATTTCCTTTCCTTTCATTGTTTCACAATGGCAGCAGAAGGGAGAGAAAAGTACAACTCCTTCTTCTTTGCCAGTGCGAACACCTACTTTGAACAGAGGGCACACTCTGCTATTCAGACTGGAACAAAGGCAAAGATTGTCCCTAGGAAATTTCCTCCAGCCAGGTTTTTAGTTTTGATGATTCCCTCCCCCACCCAGTTTTCACTTTTATTTTTGTTTAATACAAAATCTCTATTCCTGTCCATTTGTGGAGGATGAAGTATTAATGCACTTGCATGTTTGTTTATTGTATACTTAAAGCTGTGTGGGATTCTATTCTCCATATAATAAAGTAGTCAGTAAAAGTGCCTTTTCTCCTTCCACATTTACTATTTTCATTTGATCCTATGTGAAAGACATCAGCTATTTCAGTTTTGTAAATTGAGAAACTTAGTCTGATAGACATTTTCTCTGTAGAGATATATATGCGTGTGTGTATGTATATATATTTTTGCGTATGTACACATGTATATTTCTATATATCACAGAGATAGAATACATACTCAAGTTTGACTAAAATAAGGATACTAATGGCCAACTCAAGGAATGTTCCTTATGAAGAATTTGTATCCTGTGTCAAGACAAAGCACAATGTCTAGCATACCACTTAAATGCTTAAGAAATACTGTTTTACGCTGATTACCTATCTCATGTGAAGACTGGTACTCTTATACCTCCTGCCAAGATAATCCCTCATATCTGTATGACTTACATGCTATCCAGACAACTTTTACCTATGTTAGTTTGTTTCTGGAAACATCCCCTTGGTTCCAAGGCATATTTCTTTCTTTAATCCATAGGGAGGGGAGGGGAGAGCAGGGGTGAGGTTGTCAAAATCTTTTGTGAGTTATCTTTCCTGGAGTGCAAAAGTCAGAAGAATTCAGGGTTGACTCAGGCGACGTTTCAACAGCACTTCTATGCTCTGGCACTTTACATTTTAAACAGACTTCTAGGAAAGATTGACAGGGTACTCTGCTTGATCAGTCAAAGGAGGAAGCTGTTTTTAGTTCAGAGCATTAAGAAATCCATTGCCTTTCTGCTGTCTTTTGATATTTATCTTTTAGATATTTAGCACCCTCTTCTGGCACATTCTAAAATAGCATCTGTATATTGTCAGTTTATATGCCATTCTTTTGTTTTATTAAACCATACTTAAAGGTTTTCTAGGGGAGTACAGTGGGAGTTAATTAAAAAGTGATGTGAGTTTGGTTTCGCCAGGCACCTTCCAGTGGTGCTCACTGAATCCTGCCGACCACCCTGCGGGGAGGTACTTTTCATTTTTATGATAAAGTCTCTGAGTTACTCTCACTTGCTGCTCTCTGTAGTAAGGCTAAATGCTTGACCCTGCTGATATTCAAATTTGGGACCCACTACACATTTCCATTTGAAAATATTTTTCTATTGTGAATGCAGATTTTTTAGTTTAGGAAAGACAAATGAACTTGTTTTTCATGTAAATTAGTATTTTCCCTCTTAGCTGTAAATAAAATTTTACAATAAATAAAACTTTATGAAGAGTTATTTTATATCATAATGTGAGCTGAAGGTATCAGTATGGTAGTACTTTTGAGTATTTCTAAGATACCCGTTAGGTACAATAGCATATGAAGTATTATTTTAAATATCCTTCTTTGGCTCCCTCTGGGGTGCAGCCACACCCACTCTCCGTAGCTGGTACAGTCTGTCCTGGCACCCGGCAAACAGGAAGCAGCTACTGCTGGGACTGGGAGGAGAACCCCTCATTCATCTTCCCTCTAACCCTTCTTGTGCTTCTCCCGGTTGGTGAGCTGTGGGAGAACAGCACCTGATTCTCCCCTAAAAAATACCCTCTCGTTAATTTGGGGTATATTATAGGGGGATTGCTTATATGGGGAGTATGGTAAATTAAGTGTTATTGTCAATATTTTTTCATTATTAGCCTTTTTATTCTTTTTAAAGAGATGGGGGTCTTGTCGTGTTGTCTAGTCTGGCCTTGAGCTCCTGGACTCAGGTGATCCTCCTGCCTTAGCCTTCTGAGTACCTGGGAATAAAGGCACCAGCCCAGTGGAGTTTGAGTTTGGAGAGCTTTTCATTTTAAATGATATTTTGTTTCTGTCTTAGAATTTCTTATCTGTATCAGGAGAAATCCTAGGCCGGAGTTATTGATTATGGAGCTTCAGGCTGCAGTGAGCTATGATGATGCCACTGCTCTCCAACATGGGCAACAAAGTGAGACCCTTTCTCCAAAAAATAAAGGAGTGGGGTAGGAGTATAGCCAAAGAAAACCAGTGTAAAATTACAAAAACACAACAGAAACACAATTCCACCTACTAAAAATACATCTTTAAGTCAAGGAGTTTCTGTCCCTTCAGAGACTGCTACTTAAGGCAAACATTGGAGGTGATGCTGGAAGTGTAAGTTGTTTCTGGGTGAATTCTCTGATTAGGAATTGAGGCTTTATTGTGAACAGAGAGATTCAGCAAGAAAGGGAGAACGAAAGAGGTCCTGAGATACAGGGCTGGAAGACAGTGGGCAGCCCTTCCCACTGAGATCTATGAGGCTATGGCACCACCAAGGGCAGTAAGCCTTTCATTAATGTGGTGTGGTACAGAGAAACTGAGATCTGTAAGAGATTTTTGTAATAATAGGATAGAGCAGCTTTCCCTGAATGTGTCCTATGAGGTTTTAATTGGCGTTACGGAGTGATGGAGGAAGATAAGGAGAGCCATGTAAGTTTGGGAAATGTAAACCCAAATCAAATAAAGTGGTTTATTTCTGCAGGCTGATTAGAGCTTATATCTCTCTCATGCGCAATGTGAATCTTCAGATTTGGGTGGTGGTGGGGACTGGATATAAAATATACCTATATACTCGAGGATAAGCCGACCCCCTTAATTTTACCCTAAAAACTGGGAAAACTTAGTGACTCGAGTATAAGCCGAGGTGGAAAATGCAGCAGCCACTGGTAAATTTCAAAAATAAAAATATATACCCAAGACAATTATAATAATTGAGGAATCAGTAAGTTAAATGCTTTTCAATATTTATTGCTAAAAA
>CAUYPK010114569.1:0-23847 GCA_963574355.1 Loris lydekkerianus
TTATTCTAATACGTTTAAACTGTGTAATTAATCTGTCTTTCCTTCCTTCCCTCCTTCCTTCCTTCCTTCCGTCTTACTCTGTCACCCTGAATAGAGTGTCATGCCATCAGCCTACCTCACAGCAACCTAAAATTCTTGGGCTCAAGCAATTCTCTTGCCTCAGCGCCCCCCTGCCCCAAGTAGCTGAGATTACAGGCACCTGCCACAATGCCCAGCTAGTTTTTCTACTTTTTTTTTTTTTTTTTTTTTTTAATAGAGATGGGGTTTCATTCTTGCTCAGGTTGGCCTTGAACTCCTGAGCTTAAGCAACTCACTCGCCTCAGCCTCCTAAAATGCTGGGGATTACAGGCGTGAGCCACCGAGCCCAGCTTGGGGATTCCTTTCAGGGAGGAAAATCACACTAGGTATTAGCACTTGAGGATTCAAAAGCAGTTTATGAAACTCTCATGCTTTGTTGCTGGGGATGCAAAATGGTACATCTACTTGGGAACACAGTTTGGTGGGTTTTCAAAATAAAGTTATAAAGTATCCGGAGTGCATGGCTGGATTCTTTCCAGACCTCCATCGTATGTGCACTTACAGTATGAACCCGCATGTGCACCCCTAGGTATCTACCCAAGAAAAAAGGAAAACTTAAGTTACTATAAAAACCTGTACATGAATGTCATAGGAGTTTTATTCATAACTGTTAAAAAATGGAAGCAAACCAAACATCCTTTAACTGATGAGTAGATAAGCAAAGTCTACACCCACACACTGGCATACTACTTAGCAATAATAAAAAGAAACAAACTGCTGTTGATAACATGAAAAAGAATGGCTAAATCTCAAGTTATGCTGAGTGAGGGAAGCCAGACTCAAAAAGCTATACACTGTATGATTCCATTTACATAACATTCTGGAAAAGACAAAATAATAAGGATAGAAAACATAGCAGTTGGTTACCAAGGCTTGGGGCTAGGTGGAAAGATGAATTACAAAGAGGCATGAGAAACATATTTAGGGTGATGGATATTGAAATATCGGTTGTGGTGGTGGTTACACAACAGCGTGCACTTATTAAGACATAGCTGTATACTAAAAAGAGTTAATTTCACCATGCATAAATCACACAGTCATGAATCTGACTTTCAAAAAGCAGCTCAGAGCAATCCTGACAATTATCTCATGGAATGGGGCTATTGTTATCTTCTACAAACCACGTATCCAAATTCCTTTACTAACTCCCACTGCCAGTATCTCCTTACACAATATTTACAGGAAGATTATTAGGTACTCATTTGTCAAGGAAAAAGCTCCTTTAGTTGTAAAATTTCTTAAAGCAACCTCTGAGTGTTTAGATATTAATGGGAACTCTCTCGTATTAAAAATAGATGAGCGTGTGGCTTTTTCTCCTCATGCTACAAATGTACCTGCAGATCACTAAGGAAAGAAGAAAAGCAAGAATCTAACAGCTCTGTCTACACAGAATATCACTGTAAAACCGCTAAGTCACTGACACAGCTGAACTGTGTTCAAAGTAAACCTATGTTACTGCTAAAATCCTTAGCGACAATTGAACCTAAGATCAATCTTGACTATGAAATGACAAACTTTCAGTGGAGTAGAAAGACGAAAAAAAAAAATTACAGTACTCTGGAAAAACAAAATACAACTGAACCATGATGTGGTCTACAAACCCAGACCACAAATCATGGGAATGATTCTAGTTGTTTCCTTGATTCAATACCCAGGAGTCCTGATTGTCCCTGTGTGCTGAGTCCTGCTCCAGGCACCAGAGATAGGGTGGTAAACCAAACTCCCTGTCCTCAGGGCGCTCACATTCTCCTGGGAGTAACTGAGGATTTATAAATAAGGGAATGGACAAATAAACGAATTGATCCATAATAGACCGGGGAGGAAAAAGCAGAGTGAAAGAATGAGGGGATTCTACTTTAGACAAAGCGGTCAGGTGCCTCTGAGAGGTAAATATTATTTGGGTAGGTAGAGACGTGGGAGAACGAGGGAGGAAGACTGGGGGGGGGGTCTAAAGTCAGAGCGCTCAGGCTAAGGGAAAGAACAAGTGACAATTCTGAATTCTTAAGATGGGAGTGTAACTGGTGTGTGCAAGGGACTAGCCAAGTGGCCAGTCTGGCCGGAGAGGAGTGACTGGTAAGCAGAGGGGGGCCTACACTCTGTGCTAGGACTCTGGATTTTACTCTAGGAGTTACTCAGAGAGCCCAACTGGATGAAAGCAAGGGAGTGACATGGTCTTGCTTTAGTTTCAAAGATTGACTCCGAGGAAAATCAATCTTTGAGACACAGAGGAAGCAGAGAACTCAATGGAAGGTCACCATAGCCATCCCAGCAGAGACGGCGGCCCCTGGGCTGGGTGGTGACAGCTGAGTTGACAAGATGGGGTCAAACTGGGGGACTGGGTGAATAATGGCACCAGGGACTGAGATGGAAAATGCTAGAATATTGCGCCTTAGTTCCACATTCAATAGCAGCCATCTGGTTGCTGGGAAATGTATATTACATTACTATCAGGGAGTTTATAATGTGATTTAGGATAAAGAAAGGTAGTTTGTCCTAAATAGCATTATACCTTAAGACTTTGAAAATGTTGTGGGTGGCACCTGTGGCTCAGTGGGTAGGGCGCCCGCTCCATATACTGAGGGTGGTAGGTTCAACCCCAGCCCCAGCCAAACTGTAACAAAAAAATAGCCGGGTATTGTGGCGGGCGCCTGTAGTCCCAGCTACTCAGGAGGCTGAGCCAAGAGAATCATCAAAGCCCAGGAGTTGAAGGTTGCTGTGATGCCACAGCACTTTACCAGGGGTGACAAAGTGAAACTATCTCTAAAGAAAAAAAAGAAAGTGTTGCAATGGAAATAGTTGACCCAGGACCAGTTTAGATATTAACTTAATCCTCTAGATGGGTATCAGTAGTTTGCGGCTGTGGGTAGAAGCACAGTACAGGCTAGCCTTCCAGAGGACTGCACGGAGCCGCCCAGGCCTCAGCAGCCCCCTACCCTGCTCTGCATACCTACCGGGGCGGGCGAGGGGGGTCGGAATGTTCAGCAGAGTAGATAAGAAACCAGTCTGAGAAATGTCTAGATAGAAATCGGCAGCTTAGCAGAGCCAGGATGTCACCAGAGTTAGAAAGCTGCAAGAAGGTCTCTAGCCTGTGGGCTGTAACTTTCCTCCATTAAGCCCTTAGGGCAGTGATTTAGTGCTTTCCTGTCCTTGACCCTGGTAGACCTCTTCCTTAAACAAAAGACCACCCACTGTCCTTTACCCTAATAGCCCTCTTCCTTAAACAAAAGACCATTCCTTTAATTGAGTCAAGAGACTGTTAACTTCTCACTTTGTTACTTTGTATATACACGCCCCCAAAGTCCTAATAAAAGGCTCCTGTTCAGGGCGGCACCTATCTGCCTCACTACAGGCTGATAAGCTGTCTGTCCCTCAGATCTAGATAGAAAAACTCTGCATGTGAATTTCTTGCTCCCTCCTCTCTCCACCCGCCCTCTCTCCATCTCCCAGACCCACCATTGGGGTTCGAACCTGCCAGCCCCAGTGTATGTGGTCCATGCCCTAACCACTGAGCTATGGGTGCCGAGCCAAGAAAGCATTCGGGGAGCATGTTGCTAAAGGTGTGGGTAATCTACTACATTTTTTCATATTTCAATTGAATCTTTCTTAGCATCAGACAATGACCTAAAAAATGCCACCTACTGAAAGCTCAATTAATTCCATTTGTAGTTCTTTAGATACCTTGGTGATACCAACCAGGTGAGGCTGGAATGCTAATTTGAGTGTGAGGTCATGATTCTCAGTCAGTGAAGCTTTCGTTGTATTCTCCAATGAATAGGTCTGTAACAGCTGCCTGGTCTTCAAATGATTCACATATGTCTTCCTGCTCACCAATGATCTTTGCTAACTGGGAAAAATGTTCATCCAACATTAACTTTTAAAGAAGTGTTTTGAAAAAAAGATGGCTTCCCCTACCCCCCAAATGGGTGAATTATTTTTTTTTTTCCCACATATCATATGTAGACTTATTTTTAGCTTGTAAAGCAACACACAAGTAATTTTGCTGTGACATAATGACAGAAATGTTGCATTCCACCTTGCTAATTCTGTTATTCATAAAATTTAACTATCTGTTATTATTGTAGAGATAAACTTTGGCTAATACCTGTCCCTACAATAGCCAACCTTCTAATACCTCATTTTTCAACTGTAGCATGTTATGAAACAGAGAATACCATGTTACATTCGCACAAACATAACAATACTTCTAATTTGTTGCAAAATGTCACTTAAAATAGTAGCTTTAGCATAAAGATTTTCCTGATGCAAAATACAATGGAAAGAAACGAGAGCTTCCGGATCTGTTAGTAATTTTTTTATTGGTGCAATAAACCTTTCATGTTTTTCCGTCTTGGAAGGGGCACCACCTACACCACGTATACATATACTCATCAAATTTACCAAATGCAGTCCAACTTCATGACATTTATTTTGAAAGTGCTTGAAGATATATATTCCCCGCGTTCTGCTCACAAAAGGGAGTAACTCTTTGTAGCAAAGAAAATCTTCTAGTTATGACCTGAATGAAGTATATAACCTGTGTCTAGTCAGTAGCATTAGTTGATTTATCCAAGGTGATTGAAAAATATATATTTTCCTTTCGAAGTGTTGCATGAAGTTAAGTTGGAGGCTAATTCATGTTGCTGATCAGTTACCATTTCCTTTGAAACGTTATCTGTGTCTAAGCATCTTACAACTTCGACAACGCATTCTTTCCCAATTTCTGTATCACCCAATGGCTTCCCTTTTATCCTGAGTATAAAAGCTACCGTATAAATCGCTTCAGTGGCATTTCCTGGTCTCATTGCTGCCTGAAAGAATCATCTTTGCTTTTGATTTTTATTTTTCAATTTCTGTAATCCAATTTTTCAAGCCTCTCCTTCTAATGTAAAGTATCTGTGGTCCTTATGACTGTTACAATGTTGATAGCCATTGAATTTCTGACATTTCAGTGTCACAAAGCAAGAAAATCACCTATCTTTAGTGGAAACAAGATAACATTGCAATTCTCAATCCTGTTTAAAAAATCTATTTTCTTCCTTCAGTGTTTTCTTGGTCTTCTTTGACATGATCAGCTGTTAAGCAGAGAGAATTACAAAATACTGCTGGGCTGTGCAGCTATTCACAAATTCCACTTGAAACAGAACCACAGTGTGCGCCACTGTCAAAAGCTGGTAAGAGACTGGCGTACTCAACCCCACAAACTCTCGTCAACCAGCCTCACGCGTTAGTGGCGTCAGTCAGGTATGGAAAGTTAGAACTAAGTCACGAGGGTAGTAGCTGTCAGTTTAACCCCATGGCTTACTAAGGTTCTACTTGTATTGGCTAACCTGGGAGGATTATTTCAGTAAAACTTATTTTATTCTTTGGTATTTTAAATACATTCATTTTAAAAATAAAATAAAAATATAAACGATGAACAAAAATATGTTGTTGATTTTGGGGTCTTTCTTTCTTTCTTTCTTTTCTTTTTTTTTTTTTTTGAAACAGAGCCTTACGTTGTCACTCTTGATAGAGTGCTGTGTCATCACAGCTCACAGCAACCTCAAACTCTTAGGCTCAAGCAATCCTTTTGCCTCAGCCTCCTGAGTAGCTAGGACTACAGGTGCCTGCCACAATGCCGGGCTGCTTTTTAGACAAGGGGTCTTGCTCTTGTGCAAGCTGGTCTCAAACTCATGAGTTCAAGCAATCCACCTGCCTTGGCCTTCCAGAGTGCTAGGATTACAAGCGTGAGCCACCAGGCCTGGCCTTAAATATGTTAATTTTTAGAAAGGATTTGTTCTATAATTTTTGGATTCAGTCAAAAGGCTACACTTAAGAACCTAGAAGGCCATATGTGGCCTTAAGGCCCCAGGTTTCCCACCCCTGGTCTATTATGTAAACACTGTTTGTTTGACATAATCCATATAGCATTTATCTGTTCTACAGAATTTTTTCCAGCTGTCCTAAGATTTATATGTTGAGGAAACTGCATTTGAGTTTTATGAAGGTGCATCTAACCTAGGAAGAGGCCAGAAACAACACACGATGTGCAACTGGAGGGAGCTGGACTCCTACCAGTTGGAGGGAGGTGCAGCTGCAGGAAAGCCAGCAGGGCTCAGCCTCCGAGGTCGGGGACTCTGCACACGTCCCCAGATCCCATGTCTTGTCCAAGACGAGATTCATGTCCAGGATTCAAAACATGAGGAAAAGTTTAAATTGTTTAGATTGGAATAACTGTAGCCTGCTAACATGTACTTCTTCCAGGAAGCTATCAGCTCCCATATTTTCCAATCTTTGCCTCTCTCTTCCTTCCTCCCTCCAGTCCAACCCATGGGGCAATAGCACGGAGCCTGCTGGGGAACCAGATCAAAACCACTACAGAACACAGAGGCGCAGGGCCCTCCAGAGACCACAGGCACCGACTTCTCTTTCCCTCTATTCCTACTGGAGTGAAAAAGTTCCAGTCCGGTTGGAACCATCCACACTTGAAACCAGCTTATAAACATCATCTGCTTTTTATTTCTTAAAAGTCTTACTCAAAAGAAATGAGCTCCCCTTACCCGTCCACTCCTCCATGATCAGCCAAGAGAAAACCCTCCTCGTAGTCACGTGGGGCCAGCGTAGGCTGACTTAAAGGGCGTCCCAATGTTCCTTTTACTGACATTGTTTTTGTAGTCCTTTAATAGTTTTCCAGGAGTTTTCCTACCACACGATATTTCTTAGGATATATTCTTGGAAAGACCCATTTTGTTTTAATTCACTGCTTTTCTCTAAAGGATTCCTTATTCAAATTTCTGGACTTAGTGACTTTTCCCACAGTGTCAGCTCTTAAAGACAGATTTTCCTGGCTTGTTGCTTTAAGATGTCAAGGCTTAGGCTGCTTTCCTAATCTGGACTTGGGACTTCCTTTCACATATCTCCTCCTTGTTACACTAACCAGCTGTTTCTGCCTTTTTCCAGAAGACAGCAGGGTTAAGGCTTTAGGCTCCAGCTTCTTCCAGGCCATCCATTTAGATATTTATCTTATTTCTTTCCAAAGGCTCTAGACAAATCATCTCTATTCTTATTTTTTGTTAAATCTCAGAGTTAAAACACACACATCCCCAACACAAGGTCAACCCCCCTGCCAAGACCGAATTAGTGTCGTTTTCTTGTTGGACTCCTCAGTAATGAGTTAAAGATGTCTTAAATCTGGATCCTCAGGGGTCTGTTAAATATTCATCACATAAAGATGTGAAATGTTAGAAAATTGGGTTAGTCTGAATCTCCATTATTAATCCAGCCTGCTATCCCTTTCTCCATGAATTTGGTTCTAGAATACATTCTGAAATTGTCACTGACCTTGAGAAGCTAATGAAACCTATGGGCTCCCGCTCCAAAAATATCCCCAATCAAAATGATACTGATAATCGCCATTCCAGAACAAAGGTCAGCAGACTGCAACACATGGGCAATCGCAAAGTTGGTTTTTGCCAATAAAGTTTTAATGGAACATAGTCATGCTCATTTATTTCCATAATACCTATGCTGCGTTCATGGTTCAGTGGCAGCGGTGACTAGTCGTGACAGAGATCGTATGGTGCACAAAGCCTGAAATATTTACCATCTGGCCTTTAGAGTTAAAATCAATGACTATTATTGTTACTTAACTGGAATATCATTTTCCTCAGGGTATACATTTTCAAAATTACACAAAGTGCCTAGCACAATGCCTGGTATTCAGTAGGTGATTACTATGTGTCCATCTCTTCCACTTGCCAAGCTCTTCTTGATCCATCAGTATTGGGATCAAAAGTCTCCTCCTCTCTTCTCTACGATCCTTGCAGAGTTGGAAGTTTTCTCCTCTCAGCTCCCTAAATTATGTTAACACTGGCTTTCCCACATTCTTGTCTATTTATTTGTCTATCTTCCTGTCTAGAACACGGGTTTCTTTGAAAAAAGAGCCATACCTTATTGATCTTCGTTTCTTCCCTAGGACTTTACACATGGCAGGACCTTAACAAAGAATTTCTTTAAAGAATGGGTGAAGAAATAAATTTACCCTAGAAATATTCTTAATTTAAAATATACCATGCAGGGCTGGGCACGCTGGCTCAGGCCTATAATCCTAGCACTCTGGGAAGCTGAGGCAGGTGGATTGCCTGAGCTCATGGGTTCGAGACCAGACTGAGCAAGAGCAAGACTCCGTCTCTAAAAACAGACGAGTGTTTATTTGAACTTGAAAACAGAAGAATTCATGAACATATGTTTGTTCTGGTGGTGCAGAGAGGTAACCCAGTAATGGAACATTGAAGAATAAATCTTTGTTTATCCCCCCCATCACACAACGGGAGGGGACCTGTAGTCCCAGTTACTTGGAAGACTGAGGCAAGAGAATAGCTTGAGCCCAAGAGTTTGAGGTTGCTATGAGCTGTGACGCTATGGCACTCTACCAACGGCAATAAAGTGAAACTCTGTCTCAAAAAATAAATAGTCTTGGCACCCACTGCTCAGTGGTTAGGGCACCGGACACATACACCAGGGCTGGCAGGTTCAAATCCCGCCTGGGTCTGCTAAACAACAATGACAACTGCAACAAAAAAATAGCTGGGAGTTGTGGTGGGCACCTGTAATCCCAGCTACTTGGGAGGCTGAGGCAAGAGAATCGCTTAAGCCCAAGAGTTGGGAGGTTGCTGTGAGCTGTGACACCACCGCACTCTACCGAGGGTGACATAGTGAGACTCTGTCTTAAAATAAATAAATAAATAATAAAATAAAATATATCATGCAAAGATCATTATCAATGTATTAGTAAATAATACCAGATTTTCTAAAACGAGTTTCACAAATAATGAATACTTTTTTGTTGTTGATTTAAAGTTTTAGCATCCTACTTATTATAACAGATTTCCTAAGCAGCAAAAGGAAGGCTAATATTTCAACCATGTGTAGGAACCAAGATGCTCTTGGACCCCAAGGAAGTAAGAATGACTCTTGATTAAGCGTAACTATAAAAAATTCTCTAACCAAGCCTGACATCTTTGAATGAGGATACAAAGTATGATATTCCATATAACAAGAGCCCTGAATTTAGTATTTCTAATAGTAGTGATAGACTTTAATATAAAATAATTTCTAGTTGGGTTTTGGTTGTTTGGTTGGGTTTTTTTTTTTTATGGATTTGGGTAAAAAGAGATTCATTCATTCAAATATGAACAAGTTGGGCACTGATTTAGGCAGAGAGGGTATAATAGGGAAGAAATAATGTTCCTAGCCTTACTCTAGTGAAATAAATTAGCTTACAGAAATCTCAGAATCAACTGTGACAAGGTTCTCCTTTGAGTTCTTTACAGTCCTTAAATTTTCTATTAAATTATATTCCACATATAATCAAGAGGGTCACAGGTCTCCATATTGAATTGTTTACAATGGTTTAAAACAAACTATTACATACATGGTGGCTTAAAACAACACAAATTTATTATTGTATAGGCTCAAAAGTGAGAAGTCTGAAATGGGTCTTGCTGGGGTAGAAGGTCAGGTGCAGGCAGGGCCATGTTTAAGAATCTTCTTACTTGCCTTTTCCAGCTTCTAAAGGCCACCCTCATTCCCCTCCCACATCTTCAAGGCAGCATCTGTTGTCATCACACAGCACTCTGACAACACTCTGACACTGATGCTTCTGACTCACTCCCTTCTTCACTTCTGGGGACCTTTGTGATGATACTGGTCCCACTTGGATAATCCAGGATGATCTCCCCATCTCAAGGACAGCTGATTCCTGCTTGCCATGTAATTTAACATATTCCCAGCTTCCGGGGATTGGATCTGGGCATCTTTGGGGACAGGAGAGGGAAGAGTCTTTCTCCCATATACATCTTTGTAGCAATCAGGCCCATGACCCCAGTGTAAAAGCTGGCGCACCACCATTCCTACAAACCATCCCTTCTTCTGCTGGGATATCACCCCTACCCAGGCAGAGCCCCAGAACCTAACAAAGCACACCGCTGCTCTCTCCCCAAATCCCACCATAGCAAACTGCCATTTCTGGCTTATCAAACCCTGTTGCATCCTCACACTCAACAGTTCAAGAACAAAACTAATGGCTTTTCTCCCACCTGTCACCCTCCAAATGGAAAACAAAAACAAAAACAAAAACAAACATTGTCTTTCCTCCATTCTTCCATACTAGAGGGGTATATGTGTATAACCCCTTGATAAGTGTCACACAAAAATTTATTATAACAAAGATTTATTCTTCAATGTCCCATTACTGGGTTACCACCTCTCTGTACCACCGGAACAAACATAGGTTCATTAATTCTTCTGTTTTTAAGTTCAAATAATAAATGTGTGTGTGTGTCTGTGTGTGTGTGCGCACGCATGTGCGCGCATGCGTGTATATAATATAAAGTCCATGACACTGAAGGCCGCTGACCTTGCTGAACACAGATACTTAGTGTAATAAATGCTAGTCAGCCTACCGCCAAGGCAGAGAACTTACAAAGTAGCCTGTGACCAATGACAGTCAAGTCAGTCATGTTTCTGGGACTGAACACAGAATTTGGTAGAAATTTCCTATTATCAAAGGTATTATCCTATTATCAAAAGCCCAAGGGTTTTGTTAGCTTCAGGAGGGCCACAGAGGTCATTCTGGGCCCTGAGATATCACCTTAGGGGCCAGAACAACTGGCTTTTGGAATCTTGGAATATGGAGCTGGACGCTGGTGTGGCGGGAATTAGAGCCAGCTCTTTCAGTTTTTGACAACTGCCTTTGGCCACACAGAGGGCTACATTTATGTTGGCAATGGCCTTGGAGGTAATGCCCAGTTGGTTGTATGAGGCAGATTTTCCAACTCTCTTATCCTATTGGCACAATGCTGTGACGCTTGGGTCTTGGAAGCATCTGTTGAGAATTAGCCCTAGGAACACAAGAGTTCCTGCCAGGTCAGCAGAATCCATCTGTCCACTAGACTAGGGATCGTTTACCTCAGGAGCATTACAAAAACAAGGTTGACAAAGTACCTTGATCAAATGGCTGCTTCATCACTGCTACTTAACTGTGGTCATTTTTAAATTTCAAATGAAAAAATGGTTAATATTAAGGAAAGAGAAATAACTAGAAGGACTGAATTGTTCTGAACCTCTCTCTGTGTGAGTGTCTCAGGTGTCCCATTCTGGAAAATTCTCTCCCCTTCTCCCTCAGCTCAACTGACACTTCTCCCTGGGAATTCAGACGCCACAAAGATGCATTCACTTTCCCCCCAAGCAATGCTTTCATATGAGGTGAAAGATGCTGGAAGTTTCCATTTCTCCTTGTTCTGACATGCATTGGCAATCTCTTCAAACCAAAGAAAAAAATTCTACCAGGAGAAATAGGCCTGGCCTATCCCTGAATGCCGGGAATGACACTGGGGAACCATTTCACAGCCACTTACTGTCAAGACTCCAATTTCCACCAGGAAAGAGAGAAAAATGCGGCACTTTCTACCCAAGAGCAGCATAAACTCTGTCAAAAGCTCATTCCTGTTTGATGCCCCCCTTCATTCATTTTTTTTTTTTTTGCGATAGAGTCTCACTCTGTCATCCTGGGTAGAGTGCCGTGGCATCATACATAGCTCACAACAACCTCACACTCTTGGGCTTGAGTAATCCTCTTGCCTCAGCCTCCCTAGTAGGTGGGACTTCAGGTGCCCGTCACAACGCCTGCCTATTTTCCATTTTTAGTAGACAGAAGGTATCGCTCTTGCTCGGGCTGGTCTGGAGAACCCCCGAGCTCAAGCAATCAACTGGCCTTGGGCTCCCAAATTGCTAGGATTATAGGCGTGAGCCACAGAACCCAGCTCCTTCATCACATCTGAATGTTCTGCCTTCAATCAAAAAGTTCAGAATGTTCCAGCCCAGTGAGTGATCACCCTGTCTAGGTGCCCTCAGTCCAGGGTGAAGAAACAGCTGTGTAAAATGGGTTACTATCACGACAGAGTGATTTATCTTCCTCCCAGTAGTGACACCAGGGTCATCAGCTGCACCTTATCTGAAAGACAAAGGCTCTGCAGCCCTGCATCTGTGAATGACAGCTGTTTGTTGAAGGAAGCCAAGAGACTGTCCCCTGGATGAGTCACACTCAGCATGGGTGCAGCAAATTAGCCTGGAGCACCAGAATAAACTTTTGTCCAAAAAGAAATAAGTGAACGCAGTGGAAAGCTGAAGAGATTTGGGGGATGCTGAAAGCCGGGTGCCTTTGTCCTTTGCTTCTGCTACAGTCCTTCCCTCTGATTTTGAGATGAGGGGACCCCTGAATTGATCTAAGCTGCAGGCAGGACATGTCCTGGCATTCTTGTAGCAGTCCACATATAAACACCTGGGTTTATAGGCAACAGAGGGGTCTAACTCACCGCACTAGCTTTTTCCAAATTCTCAAATACGATGCTGAATACATGGAGGGCAGATCCTTGTGAGAAGAGAAGTTAACACAGCCACAGAAGCTATTATGTCAGAGACAGCGACAACGTCCATCTACACATCAGATGGGACTTCTTGATTAAATATTTGTTGGGAAAATAATAGCCCAACACGGAAAGCAGTGCATATAGACTGGAAAGTCTGAAGATAAATGATCAGAAGGCAGGAGGCTCCAGTTGGATGTTAGAGGCCAGGCATCCAGTCCTATCTTTATAGAAGTCCATTCTACCAATGAGATTAGCATCTGAAACATATTATGATCTGCTGTAACAGCTGTTTGGTCCAGCCACCAACAGCTGGCTTCCTGGAGGAAGCATCTGGATGACATCTTTAGTGATCAGCTTTAGCCAGTTGAGGAGGAAGGGGAAAGATACGCCAGGTAGTATCAACAGTACACACAAGGCCATAAGGTTGAGAGTGAGTGTGGTATTTTCAGAAAGCTGATTGTAAGGACAGGTGACTAAAACAAGGGACTGGGGGATGGGAGGCTGCCTCAGAAGGGGAAGGGCCCTGATGCCACACTGAGACTCTGGCCTCTAGCTCTGGGGCCGGAGCCAAAGAGGGAAGGGCCCCAAAGTCGTGCTGAGACTCTGGACTCCAGCCCTGGGACCACAGCCAAGGATTTGTGCTGTAAAAGAAAGGTGCATTTAAGAAAGGTGACAGAGTTTAGTGCAAGTCAGAAACAGCTAGCAAAGGGGGAGGAGAGAGGGAGTGAAAGAGAAGAGAAGGCCCAGGCCTGCACCAGCATCACCTACTGGGCCCGGGGGCAGGAGATGGCAGAGACAGGTGCTCAGAGCACTGCAGCGGGAAAGGAGCTGAATTCTCCAGGGAGGCAGGAATGGCAGAGACAGGTGCTCAGAGCACTGCAGGGGGAAAGGAGGTGGGTTCCCCAGGGAGGCAGGAATGGCAGACACAGCTGCTCAGAGCACTGCAGGGGGAAAGGAGCTGAGTTCCCCAGCAAGGCAGGAATGGGACTCTTGTCACAAAGGGGTTGCGTGTGCAACTGGCATTGCAGGGAATAGGAGTTTAGTAAAACTGGGAAGGGAGGTGGCATAGGGAGAAGGAAGCTGTGGGAGGAGAGTGAGTGTGAGCCATAGAGAACAGGTGGGAAAGCAAGATGGGACATGTGCAGGAGAGAAGGGAAGGGAAGTCGGCGGGCATGTGGCACAGAATGAGAGTTAGGGAACAGCTGGTGACAGGCAGGCTCCTGCTGCCTCGGCCTGACATGCAAAGACATGAAAATGTCTAAAGATGGAGTGGGGCGTGTGTATGTATGAGAGAGAGAGAGGGAGAGAGAGGGAGAGGGAGGGAGAAAGTCCTAACAGGGAGAGAGAGGGAGAGGGAGGGAGAAAGAGAGAGGGAGAGAGAGGGAGGGAGGAGGAGGAGGGGAGGAGAGGATGAAAGGAACATAGGCCAGGCACAGTGGCTCAAGCCTGTAATCCTGGCACTCTGGGAGGCGGAGGTGAGAGAATTGCCGAAGTCAAGACCAGCCTGACCAAGAGCAAGACCCTGTCTCTACGAAAAACAGAAAAAGTAGCCGGGCATGGTGGCGGGCACCTGTAGTCCCAGACACTCAGGAGGCTGAGGCAGGAGGATCACTGAACCTAGTAGTTTGAGGCTGCAGTAAGCTAGGATGACACTACCCCCCTCTAGTGGGGACACACAGCGAGACTCTGTCTCAGAAACAAACAAGGAACATAATAAATTCAGAGTTTCACTCGTTTCACTCAATTAACATCCTCTCGACTGTCGCAGAATTCCTCATTAGCTGACAAGAGGGCAGTTAGCCCTGTGCCTTTGAGTTCTTGTGCCTAAAATTTCCTTTCCAGGTAAACTCCCTTGGCAGAGAGATTGTGGAAAAGTTTGCCCACTTCCCTCCTGCTCTGATCTCCTGGGAAGAGAAGCTAAAGACCAAGACTTCCATTCAGGGCCGGGACTCCAAGCCCTTGTCAGATCATCAGAAGTAGACCAGACCCTGCAGTCAGCCAGATTTCTGACCTGCCACATATTACCGCAGCCACACTGCAATCAAGGGCCTTTGCTTAGGTTCCCTGTCTCATTCATTTACTTCAGCACAAGTGGGGCTTCTAAGAGGCATGGGGGTGGCCCTGGGACAGGTCTTCTGCTTCCTGGTGACTTGTCACACCCACACTTCCTTTCAGACTTGACCTGGGGGAAGCCTCGGCAGTGACAACCAGCAACACACGCCCTTCCTGCCCCAAGAGTTTCCTGGGAGGGGCCAGTGAACACAGCAAGTGAAAAGGCCCCAGGCTGGACACCAGCACCAGCTTCTGCTTCTCTCCTGCGGCTCATTTGTAAGCATCTGGGAAAGAATCTCTGATGCTCTAAGCAGCATATTGGCAGAGCTCAAGCTGTAGTTCCCAACAGGCTTCCCCAGAGGGGAGCCCCGGGTGGGTATCTCAGGCCACAGACCCATGTCCAGGGAAGAGGGCAGGTCAGCAAGGAAGACGCGATGAAGGCACTGGTCCCCTTCTCAAGGAACTTCCAGGTAAGTCAGAGAGATGCATCTGTTACCTCATTAACTAACTGTTTCTCCAGCACCTTCTACATACCAGATGCCACTCTGGAAGCCTGGTACATGGGTTATTATGAAAGTTAATAGAAGGATACACAAAAATTCAGAAACATAAAATCCTTGTAGATGGAAACAAAGCACTCTTGACAATACTGATGAGTCGAGCCAGTTGAAATTTGCACAGATGGGTCAGAAAGAACGCCGTCGACTATTTCTTGGAAGTAAAATAACACAGTCTGTCTCAAAACTTTTATGACTCACATATAGAGTAGCAAACAAAACAAAAAAGTTTAAATCACGACTAAAAGTCATCCTTTTCCTCAAGAAGCTTACATTCTAGGGATCAGTGAGAACTTTTCCAGACATAAGTCATAAAAGGAACCAAACCAAGAATGGAAGGGAAGGATAAAGGGATGTTGCATTTAGGACGAAGGAGAAGATACTTCTCCCTAGAATGAGGAAAGAGGAGAATTGCAAGTCTGTAAAATCCTCAATATACCTTCATAAGTGCTAGTATCTATTATTTACAGGGATGGTCACAGGATACTCGGACATTCTCAAAAAACACTATACTTGACCTCATGGTTAGAGATATTCTCCTGCAATCCCTACAGCAAGGTTAACAGGGTGAGGAGGCAGACACTGGATGTCCCAGGGCAGCAGAACAGGTGGAGCTCAAGGTCACATGTAGATTCTCCTAACTGTCAGGCTTTTCACCAACTCCCAGTCTCTGACTTCATGAGCGTGAGAGCAAGCTAGTCAGGGAATACACGTAAGAATGAGGATTTAAAGAAAGTCACCTCCAAAGAATGACAGAGGCCCTGGAAATTACAAGTGTAATAAATCTAGTTGAACATCTTTGCATCATTTTTAAAATGTGGGAAAACAGAAAACAAAAGCTTTTGTTTCTGGACCAGATGTGGTGGCTCACACCTGGAATCCCAGCACTTTGGGAGGCCAAGGTGGGAGGATCACTGAAGGCTAGGATGAGCCTGGGCAACACAGCAAGATCCCATCTCTATAAAATGTTTTTATAAAAACTTAGCTAGGCATGGTGGTGCGTACCTGTAGCTACTGGGGAGGCTGAGGCAGGAAGATTGCTTTTACCCAGGAGTTTAAGGTCACAGTGAGGTGTGATGATGGTGACCTTTTCTCTTAAAAAAAAAAAAAATTAAAAATAAAACAAACAAACAAACAAAAAAACCTTTGCTTCTTTTAGGCCATCAATTGGGAAATTACAGAATTAAGGTTCTTTTTGTTTACAATGAATCTAGAAAGATTTAGTTTGACCTCCTTCCAATCCAGGGAGGCCTCTCCACTGCAGCCTCCTGGTCAGACATCCATGAAGTTTCTATCAAAATATCTCCATCAACAGATCTTCCTCCAGGCTGGGCAAACTGCTCACTAGTCAGATGTTTAAACAGTTGTCTTATGCTGGATTGAAATCTGTTCCTTCATGTCCCCTACTCATGGCCCTAGGACCAATTTGCCTAAGAATCTAGATCAGTATGAATTTGAATATGGTTTCTTTGTAGCTATAAATCCAATTATTAGCCAGTACAAACTGAATAAAGGGAAAAATAAATTGGTACTTTGAGAATGGAAGAGCAGGAACACAATCCAAGAACCAAATAACATGAACAGATTTTGGAAAGGCAATAGGTGAGCTGATGGTGAGCGTGAACTTTTGGTTGAGAGTTCTGGGAAATAGAGGAAATCTAAGAAAGGGAGTCAACTGCTTTAGACAGGTCCCACCTTAACCCTCAGGTACACATCTACTTGAAAAAGCTTATTTAAGAAGAGTTCTTATGGCCGGGTGCAGAGGCTCACGTCTCTAATCCTAGCACACTGGGATTGATTGAGCTCAGGAGTTTGAGACCAGCCTGAGCAAGAGCAAGACCCCATCTCTACTAAAAATAGAAAAACTAGCTGGGTGTTGTGGGCACCTGTAGTCCCAGCTACCTGGGAGGCTGAGATAAGAGGATCTTTCAAGCCTAATAGGTTAAGGTTCTGTGAGTTATGACACCACAGTACTCAACCCCAGGGCGACAGAGTGAGACTTTATCTCAAGAAAAAAAGAAAAAGAGGTTTTGGTGAAGGGAGGGTAATGGGTGGGGCCACATCTACGGTGCATCTTAGAATGGGTGCAGGCGAAACTTACTAAATGCAGAAAACAGTTGCCTACATACAGTGACTAAGAAAATGCCACGAAGGCTCCGTTGAACAGTTTGATAAGAATATTTCAGATTGTAGATGAAACCCGCACATTGTACCCCTTGATTGCACTAATGTACACAGCTATGATTTAACAATAAAAATAAATAAATTTTAAAAGAAAGAAAGAAAGAAAAATGTATATCAGTTAATCAGCAGGGACCAAGAAAAAGTTAATTGGATTTTACCATATGTTTTGTAAAGCTATTGTGTGATTATAGATCAACAGTGTGTACATGACTAGCTGGCTATTTAAGCTAGCCAGAAATAAAGAACATCGCTACTTGCAAAAAAAAAAAGAAAAGAAAACAAAACCTTGTATGTTAAGTTTTCATTAAAAAAAAAAAAAATCCATCTCACGTAACTTAATCTCACGATACTTAAGATAGTATCAGTTTTTAAGAGTAAATACCTAAAACTCTCAGGCTTGTGTGTGTTCGTTGCTGTCACAGCTGACCTCCACGCAGCTTGCAAACACATTCTGAAACTCAACAATTACCTTTTATTCTGTGAGTTGAAACTCAAAGAGAATTGACCATGTCTTCAAGGGTTTCTCCTTCTGTTTTGGAAAACAACCAATCGCCAATGTAGCTCAAGTCTAGGAGGAAGAAAACATTTTAAAAAATTATAAGATGCAACTGCCAAAGTTGAAAAATACATATGTGAGATGGAATTAATTCGTTTTACACTTAACCTCTGAAAATATCCAACTATTTCCTACTTTGTCAATGTCTCTCATTCCCATATGATCTAGCACAGTAGATTGGAAATCAGCACAATTTCCATAATTCTCTAGTTTTTTTTTTTTTCTACTTGGTTATTTATTTATTTATATATTCATTTATTTTTAAGAGACAGAGTCTGGCTCTGTCACCCAGGTTAGAGTGCAGTGGCATGATCATGGCAGCCTCAAACTCCTGGCCACTGTGCCATCTTTTACCAGATAATTTAAATCACAACTAAAATCACCTTCCTTGAACCCACTTTAACCCAGTTTTGCCATGACCTACTGCAAACAGCCAAGTTATCCCCAATTTCAGCAACGCATAGCTCCCTTCCTTGTCCAAAACCCCCTCAGCACTACAGCAAACCACATGAAACACGTGTTGCAAATAGTTGCCCCATCCGGGCAGAGGGAGCAAAGACATCCGCCACGCACAGGGGACATTACCAAGTAAGAAGGACAAAGTGACAATGATGCTTCTTTTATCTAGATAAGAGGCAGCGCATCTAATTAGAATGGTGGAACAAACTAGTTTTCCCCAAGGGTGTACTGAACATTTCTAAGATCACGAGGAAAAATACAAAGTGCTGTTACTGTTAATAAAGTAGCATTAACTAATTCAGTATGTGGGTGCTTTGGAGCGGTGAATCCAGCTGATCCTGCACTGTCTCCTTCTGGGATGACTGATGGCTTTGTTCTCCGACAAGACTGCTGGTCTGACCAGTGCCACATCAGAAGCCAAAGGCCACCAGCTTTCCCAGGTGATCAAATGCCAGGTGTAACATGGCAGGGGCAGCCAGGCATTTGAAGATGCCATTCAGACACCACCTGCACTCCAGCCTTGTCCCTCACGCCTTTGTTATTTAACACCAGACTCCCCTAGATCTCTCTTTGCCCTGCTTGGCAGCAGCGAAAGTGACTGTTCTTCCAATTTCCTTTTGTTCTGTCTCCTGCATGACTTAGCTGGGCGCTCTGCCTTAGTTTTCTTCCTGTCACAGCAGTGACAAAAGGCATTTAAGAACTAAAATGCACACAACTGTGCTGCATGTGTGAGACACTCTTTAAAAATAATCGCCTACCTACAAAGATGTCTAGAGTGACATGGCCAAAAAGAAACAAAACCCAAACTCTCAAATATGAAGATGTTCAGTTGCCCCATGATCAAGTTATATTTAACTCTGTTAAAACATTTACTCAATGGACTATCAGCCATTTAAAACAATAAATAAAGATAACTTTATCAAAATAATAAAGGAAGATAGTAAGGTCACAATATATAGGTACTAGTGAAAAGAGCAGAATTTGAAATTATACCAAAGTGCAGAATACAACTTCACCAAAAGCATAATTATATATGGCTGAAGCTACAAGAAGCTACTGAAATTATAAAACACGTACACAGAGGGTGCCCCCAAAACGTACACACGTGTTAAGAAAGAAAAAAGTTATATCAAAATTGTAATACTCAATATATACACCCATAACAAGATGAAGACAAGTCACATTTTGATTTCTGCAATTACAAGAGGTGCTCAAAGTATATATGTAATATATAACACGTAGATAACATCTCCTTCAATATTACATACTTTTTTTGCACCTTGGCACCCCCTTTGTATGGGGCAAATAAATTAAAAGAGGAGTTGGTCGACATCTGCTAAATTCTCAGGATCTAGGAAAACAGAAGGATACAACTCTTGCCAGGCTTAAAAGTATCCAACAACTTAGAATCACAGACTGTTATGACTAGAAAAGACTTTACCTCAACTTTTCCAATTCAAAAATAAGTAAATTTAAGCCCAAAGGAAGTGATTGCTCTGTGGTCCTCCAGCTAGCTACTTGCTGGCAGAACTGAGCTAGGGTCTCTGCACTCATGAATTTCTTTTTTAGTAGTCAACAGTGCAATCCGTTTGTACAAATAAATCAGGGGGTCCATATTATCTGAATATTCAGTATCCAGATCCTCCAGGACAGCACATCTTGAATACAACTAAACTATCTCCTAATAACCAACCATTTTATCACTTGACTCCCTACTCAAAAATCCACCCTTGTTCAAAGTCAGGGTCCATGCCTGGTTCTGTCTGTCTGTGCCTTGTGCCTCTCACAAAAGCAGGTATATCTACTGCAAAGCAAAATTGCAAATCTTGCCCCAGTGCAAAATTTTATGAGGTTAATGAAAATGACATTAGAGAATTTACCCTAGAAGAGGTAAAACTCAGGCAAGTGGGGACTGAGCGATTAGGAAACCACCCTTTAAAAGAAATGTTAAAAAGTTGGTGATAAGATAGAGATTTCAAAAATGAGTTCATTAAAGAATCTAAAAAGAAATCAAAGGAAAATGACCAAGACTTGTAACACTTCTTAACCTTTGATCATCCTCAGGAGGAGATATAAATATGAAATGTGATATGAAAAGTACTGTGATGTAGAATCATCTAATTTTGTCCCCCAAAATGTTACTGTTCCCAGAACAATCAACACTTTATCTTTGCAGTTTTTTTTTTTTTTTTTGGCCGGGGCTGGCTTTGAACCCTCCACCTCCAGTATATGGGGGCTGGCGCCCTACTCTTTGAGCCACAGGTGCCACCCTCAACCCTTCATTTTTGTATTGTTCACTCTAACAGCCAGGCATAGTCATGATGATTACCTAAATTTTGCTACATATAAGCTAAAATAAACTTATTATCATAATTTTAGTTTATTTTTTCAAGATTAAAGTCCCAAAGTTTCTATTTTTTTCATTATTTTGTGCAATTTTGGTCCCCATTTAAGTGGAGTCCCTTTAAATGGCCCTTTTCTGGTTCTAATTATCCTCAGATAATAAAGACCCGCTGTAGAGTCTTCAGAAAGAATTTTTTAAAGCATAAATCAGTAATAGGAAGTGTATTTATATCATTTCTGAGCCAAGCATACATTTTTGAGGAAGAAACTTTAGACCTACAACATGTAATACTAGGCAACACCGGGTTTTTATTTGTCCTTCTGTCATCAAAAATAACTTATTTTATACTTTACACAACATAAAAACAAAGGTCACAAAAAAGCACAGATGACCATATTTGTCTCAATCCCTTTTTTTAAAAAATGGAAAAGGTATAATGATCTATCATCCTGAATTACATAATTAAGTTTCCAGTTCTAACATCCTATTTTTCTTAAACCAACCCCAGGGAAAACCTTCATATGGTTGTTAATAGTTGCTGATTTGCATATTGTGATCAGTTCCATCACGCAATTATCTGTGGTTCCCACTTCACCTGGGAACAATCAGGTTGGCTGAGTTTTCCTATGTTCAAAATGTTTATCATATGAAAATAGTTAATATTCAGGGCTGTCTAACGTCCATTCATTAAGATAATGAAAGCTATTTTAAGTACCATAAAAAGATGAGGCTTCATTTTAGAAGCATAAATTATTCAGTGGAACATTTTCTTCTAGAAGAATAAGAAGAATAAAAGAATATATATTTTTTCCATTTAAGAAAACTGCAGTGTTCTATGGTAGAAGGGTATTTTTCTTTCCTTGTACTTTTTAACCTATAACAGCATTTAGGAGTCTCAATGACCACTGGTGAACCATTTAAACTATGTGGGCTAATAAATAATTTCTAAAGATTCATTTACTGCATATTTTCCCGTTTCTGTGACCAAAATAATAAAAAAATGGATGAGTCAGTTTGCCCAGTAATTCTGTCTCTGAGGTCAAGACCAAGTCTTTCTGCCAAATTTGCTTATCTCTCAAAAGAGTGTAAATTTACAGCTCAGGATTAAGACATGACTAATAGTTCCTTCCAGATTTCCAGGACAACAAGGGCCCAAATTAATTCTGGTCACCAGAGGCTGAACAGCAAAGATTATGGAGGACCTGTCACTCTTGTGTTCTGGGTAGATAGGTGAATTATCTCACCACTGTTGTCTTAGAATTAGAAGAAAACTAAGCTCAACATTACCCTTTCAAATATTTGAGACTCTTGCTAAGTAGAAGAAGGACGCTTCTTTGCCCAGTCCCCTTCCTGGAATGAAATCAGCAAGCAGCAGGAAGGGGGCGGCCAATAAACAGCCAGAGACCTGGGGACCAGGGGAATCCCTGCATTAGCTCACCTGGCTGAGTTACTGTCCACTCAGTTTTATACAAAGGAGGTTTTCAAGCCAAGAAACGTCATCAAACCATAGGAAACAATCATAAATTAAGACTCGGTATTTTGGGGAAATTGACTCACAACCAGAGAGGTTCACCAACATTAAAAATGTCTATAAAAGGAAATGCATGAACCTGCTAACACCTGTAAGAGATGAGGTGTTACCATAATAAAGCAGAGAACTTTCCACCTGTATCAGCAGGTGGGCTCAGGAATCAGAGACTGCATTCATCTGCTTCCTAATTCAGGCCAAGTTGCATAATCAAGTCTCTTCACTCTTCTGTACAATGGGTATAAGAACAAACTCATTAAGATCCTTAAAAGCCTTAAAAGAGATAATCAGTGTCAAGCAGGCAGCACACAGTGCTTGGCAAACATGAGATGTTCAGGAAGTTTCTGTTATTATTATTTTTCCTGCCTTACCCAGAATAGAATACTTTCCACTTTTTCTGAACTTGGAGGGAGGCTATGTAAGCCATTTGGTCTAATTAGAGCTGGTCCTTTCTACTCAAAACTGTGACTAGGAATTTATTTTTATTACTCTGAAGATGTAGAGAAAGTAATACTCCAGAATGCAGCATTCTAAAATTTTCTTTCCTCACAACTACTCCAGAATAGATACGGTCCATACAGTCTTTGTTTAATGATGGCTAACTCTGATGCAGCCCTTATGGAGTGCCCTGCATGTAAGTTAACTTTCAGTAAGTTAACTCCTTTCATTTCCATCATAATCCTATGAGATTAGAACTGTCCTCATTCCCATTTTACAGATCAAAATGCCGAGGTGCAGAACAGTTAAGCAACTCTTCCAGGTGTCAGAGCCAAGTCAGGATTCAACCAGGCAGGGTGGCCCCAGAGCCAATATTCTCACGTGTAGCACCATAAGACCTCTGTTCTGTGTATTTATTTGGGTGGGTGGGAGAGCAAAGGAAAAGCAGGGAGGGAAAAATAAGGATAAGAACAATCTAGGAGAGTTTCTCCCTGCCCCTCAACACACACACACATACACACACATGCAAACACAGCAAAGAAGATTTTGGTTGTGAAGACATCACCAAACCCATTCCCATGGGCTGGTTCTTCAAATAAGAGTTGTAAGGTTCTTACTGAAAGGACAGAACCTTCCTAGAGATAGTTGGAGAAAAGTGGTCTGAGCACCCAGCTAAACTGGTGTCATGTCATGCAGAAGCATGGAAGGCTGACAGAGCTGTCCCCTGGGGCACAGGGTAGGTGCCAGACCTCACTGCACTCCAGAGCCACCACGGCTGCACAAACGCAAGATTCCGTGAATGCTAGCATGCTCCTCTTCCCTAAAAACAGTCCCCAAAGTGTTCCTCTTGAATATTAATGCCTTCTGCAAATGGGAGAAATGCTATGATACCAGTAGCTGTTATGAAGATAAATGTGGAAATATAAGTGCTTGGCCTATAAATGTTCATTGCCAAAATGAACAAAATCTTCATTCGTCATTAAATCATTTCCTCTTTTTAGAGGTAAGCATGAGAGATGGAGAGTTTTCCCCTAAGACACAGAGTACCTTAGATGGATGGTTGGGTGGATGGGTGGGTGGGTGGATGGATGGATGGATGGATGGATGGATGGGTGGATGGGTGGATGGATGGATGGATGGATGGATGGATGGATGGATGGATGGATGGATGAGTGAATGGGTGGATGGGTGGATGGGTGGATGGATGGGTGGATGGGTGGATGGGTGGGATGGGTGGATGGGTG
>CAUYPK010114574.1:0-10996 GCA_963574355.1 Loris lydekkerianus
AATATCTTTGTTATGATGTGATTTTTGGTCTTCTGGGTATATGCCTAGTAGAGGAATTATAGGATTGAATGGCAGATCTATTTTTAGAACACCAAACACTTAGAATTCCTGAGCTTCTTTCTTTATACTGAAGGGGAAGAAAAAGAGCTCCGAGTTCAGATTAGACTGGACATAAAGTCAGTCTACCTTTGTGCACATTTCTGAAACTCCCAAATGGGTTTTAACTAAGGGAACATGCACTGCAAAACAGAACTTGAGTTTTTCCACTAACAAGAAAAACCAGAAATTCTAAGTGGGACTCCAAAATATATTTATGAAAATAAACTATATTTCTTGACACTTTCAGATGCCAGAGGTGGAGAAAGGAATAGGTTGAAAAGTTCCTAAAAAATGCCAGAAACTAAAAAGAGATTGGGGATAATAGTACAGCAGGATGTGGATCAGGTAAACTTCCAAAATCTTTGAAGTCATCAGTTCACCAGTTGGGAGACTCTATTCTGTCATCCTAGAGCTCCCTCCTCCCAAAAAATAAAACAAATTCATTGCAACAAGTGTGAATCATCCATTTCCTATGCATTCAACATTATATAAGAAATTAGGGTAATTCGTGTTTTAAAAATGTATGCATAATTTAAAATTATGCATCTCCAGAACGATTCTGGGTGTTTGTAAAAATTTACATTGTCTGAGTGTAGGATTCAACTGCAACTTGGGCTTTACCTAACAAACTCAACAGTATAACCTAATTGTATGTACTTTTACATTAATCTAAAATTTTAAAAAATAAAATAAATTTACATCATCTCTCCAAAGTTATAGAAACTATTAAAATGACTTTCATTCTCTGCACCCTTCAAAGGACTATCTCATTCAGTTTAGGTTTTTATAACAAACATACCATAGACTGGGTGGCTTCACAACAGAAACTGATTTCTCACAGTTTTGAAGCTTAAAATTCCAAGATCAAGGTGCTGCTAGATCGTGATGGCTCCACCCTGGTGACCTACTGATCTCCCAAAGACCCCACTTCCTGCTACTGTTAGAATTCAACATGTGAATTTTAGACTTCCAACATATGAATTTTAATGCAAACATTCAGTCCATAGCAAGGACATTCTCAAACCTCTCATGGGCCAAGACCCCACTTTTATTTAAGTTTTACTAGAACAATATATGTGATTGTTGTTCTTCTAAACCTATTCTCTTAGCCCACTTGGGCTGCTATAATAAAATACCTTAAATTGGGTAATTGTAAGCAATGTAAACTTATTTCTCACAGTTGTGGAGACTGAGAAGTTCAACATCGAGGTGGTAGCAGGTTCAGTTCTGGTGAAGGCTGGATCTCTGCTTCATAAATGGCACCTCTTTCTGAATCTTCCCATGGTCGAAGGACAGCAATCCTTCTGTTAAAACACAACTGTTTATGAAAGAACCCCACTTTCAGCTTTTTTAGCCCACAACTTTGATGTCTGATGGCGCCTTCTCAGGAATTAGCAGGATGACACAAAGGGTGAGCCGGGGTTTAGAGGACAAAGATCAGTAGGATGGAGAAAATGGACATTGCAGTGGCTTGTTCTTGATGTTTGCAATTGTCATTAACTTTCACAACAATATCATGTACCTTTAAAGTAGATGACATTACCCCCATTGTGAAGATGAGTTGAAGAGAGTCACAGAGATTAAGTGCTTTACTCAGGGTCTATGCACATATGGAGCAAAAAAAAGAGAAACCCTCAACAAATTGACTACACTACACTTTACTTTTTTTCCTTATCTACACCTAAGCTTATTCCTTTTAAATTTTGAAGCACCAATGCTAATTGGCTGCCCTGTGTAAAAAGTAGGTGTGTTGCTTTCAAGACCGGTATGGCTTTTTCAGGTGACAGCAGGTGTTTGGTATATCCATATGAATGAACAAAGGCAGGTCACCTTAAATGATGAGTCACCAACTGAGCAAGTGTTTGGAGCTGGCTTGTCTGTGCCCCAACACAAGCTAGGATCAGAAAAGGAATATTCAGCAATGAGTCCCTATCCTTGAGTCACCTGTAGCGTTTACTTGTTCCATAAACAGTTGTGTTTTAACAGAAGGATTGCTGTTCTTACAGATTAGGACCGGCAATGGAGGAGGTGTTTGGAAAGAGGACCCCACTGTCACTTTCTTGAGTCCTACCACTGAAGCAGCTGTCTCAAGGGTGTCTAGAAAAGCACAGCAACTGGGCCTAGAAGACTTGTGATCTATATAGTTTTAGTGTGTCCTGAGTTTTCAGCCACTTCTTTTGAAAACAAAGGCAATGATTTAAATTGGTCACTCAAATCTTACCCAGCCCTATCATTCTATTCTATTCCTTTACACCTGGAAGACAGGTTCTAAATAAGGACCCGTGGCTGTGGTATTAATCAAAAAAAGAAAGAAAGAAAAGAAAGGAAGGAAGGGAAGGAAGGAAAAGAAAAAAAACTATCTATTTAATGAATTTAATGCCAGATCTCTAGAAAATCCATGATGGTCAGTAAAGCAAGAAATCGAAAATGTTATTTTCTTTGATTTCTTTTGGTTTGTTTGCAGGTGGAAAAATGAGGGAATTTCTTCTGTTTGAAATGAAGGGAATAAATATGTATTGCATGTCTACTATGTGCGTTGGCCACATATTTTTTTACAAGATAGGTTAGAAAAGAGATGTTTCAAGTGAAATTAAATTGTTATTAACCAGAAGACCCATTTTATAGATCCTCAAAGTCTGAATTTCAGACCCTCCCATCCAAGGTTGGAACTCTTCCATTCTGACCCATTTCTTACCCCTCTGTGCAAGATTTTGGTAATTCATGGTGTTTCCTGGAAAAGAAGAAGGGAAGAGGCCACTCTGGATGGGTCCCCAATACTACAGAGGCTCTCAGAGAGATCCTCAAGTCTACGGCTAATAGCCCACTGCTGTAGATCTTAAAATATTTAGAGTCCCTGGGTGGAGCCTGTGGCTCAAGGCAGTAGGGCGCTGGCCCCATATACTGGAGGTGGTGGGTTCAAACCCAGCCCCAGCCCAAAACTGAAAAAAAAAAAAAATATATATATATATATAGATATAGATAGATAGATAGATAGATAGATAGATAGATAGATAGATAGATATAGATAGATAGATAGATAGATATTTAGAGTCCCAGTTCAGCTGGTGGAGACCCCAGCATTCTATGACTAGTAGATGGAAAATGCAAAGTATCTCATTGTCAATCAAATTAGTGAATATTTCACCTTCATAGCATCATATCCAGGGCAGCAGTAACTTTCAACCAAAGAGCTGCCAGAAGTTCAAGGACACCATCAATAACCTCAATAAGCCTGATGAGAGAGGCTGTTTCAACTCTCCTAAATGCCCAGCTCCATGGGAATGAGACATGTTTGTGAGCTTTGAAGCAAAATGGAAAACCAGCCTAACCTCTGAGTGAATAGTTCCGAATGGTGGCCACATCTTCCATTGTCCCTGTAGTTAGTAGCAACATAATTATAAAATGGCTGAGTTTAAAATTTGTGGGTCAGTTGTTCCCAGAGGACACCTCCCTAACTCTGTTTCCCAATTTCTAAACAGAGATGCTACACTTCCTCAGAAGAGTCACAGCCAAAGGCAGCCTCTCCTTTTGCTTTCTATTTACATTTCACTAGGAAAACCAACATTTCATAACCTTGACCTCATTTATTTTAAACATCATCAATAGCTTATATGGGCACCCTCCCTGCAACTCCTCCAACTTGCTTCCAGCCAACAGCCCTGTCTCGGAAACACATAGTGACCAGTTAGGAATTTACATTTTTCCCTGGGGTGGCTCCAGAGGTACAGGGATAGCCTGGTAAGTCAAACTAATAGAGCTGGTCCCTGGCACTTGTCCGGCTTATTCTGTAAAAGCAAAAGGTGCAGCATTTCTCTCCTTTGTCAGTATCCATCAAGAACACAAGAAACAAGCAGAGACCAAACGGACTGGACACAGCCACGAGGCCCCTTCTGGCAGCAGGTGGGTCTGTGTGGAAACCATTCCATAATGTACACACAACTCAGCAGGCCTGTGCAACCTGCCTGCCATGTGCCAAGCCACTGAGGACGCAGCAGAGAATAAATGGATGAGGGGACAGACACACCAAATACTCCAATTTGGTCATTATACAGCACAGATATGGATCAAAACATCACATTGTGCCCCACAAATATGTATAATCACAATGTGTCGATATAAAAATAGTTACTTTCAAAATGAAAGAGTATGAAATACCAGCCCCACAGAACTGACATTTCCCAAATTATTATCTATCTCAACACTGTAAACTCTAGGAGCCAGAAAGAGGGAAATAATGATGGACGTTCTTATCACCATGGAAAATGTAATATTTACTCATATAAATGGTAGCTCTGTGTTTTTTTTCTTTTCTTTTCTTTTCTTTTTATTAAATCATAGCTGTGTACATTAATGCAATCATGGGTACAATGTGCTGCTTTTATATACAATTTGAAATATTTTCATCAAATTGGTTAACATAGTCTTCACGGCATTTTTTTATTGTGTTTAGACATTTATAGTCTACACCTAGTAAATTTCGCATGTACCTTTATAAGATGCACCGTAGGGTGGCTCTGTGGTTTTATGTAGGAGGTAGAAAAATCATTGTCCTTTCCAAATTATGAGAAATAATAAATAATCCAAATTTGTCGATGAGTATTAGAAGCCACTGTGCTCCACCCTGAATTTGAGGAGGCCTTAAGAGCTTATCCAATATATAGCATGATTTACTCAGCTCTTAAGATTTTATTTCACCATGGAGTATTTTTTAAATTTGCACAAATTATGAGCAAATAATTTCTCTCAAGAACATATCTTCATTTAAAATGTGTTTGTAATTCTATTTATTGAGGAAAAACTTTACCATGTCATGGCCTGCTTTTCAGAATGCTCTTTCTGGTCACAACCACCTAGCAGGGTGTTCCATGGCCTCTACTTTCTCAGCTATGAAATGAAGTCATTCAGGTGGACGATCTTGAAGTTTCCATCCATATATTATGTTATAATGCAGTGGGGTGACTCTGTCCACGACATAGCAGGGGACAAAACGTTAAGTGCTATGTCTGGGGCAGGGAAAGTGAGCTAGATACACACAGATAGGCAGGAGGCAGAGGAAGGACTTTGGGGTGTGAGGGTTAAAATCAAGTCTCAGTACTGCATGTGCCTTGACATCTGGGGAAAGCTAGGACGACCTCAAATTCAAACAGCCCTCATCAAAAAGTGCAGCCACATTTCCTGCTTAGTCCTGAGTAGTGGAATGATTCAAACAAAGCTATCACATCCTTCATGGGATGCAGGCATAACTCCAACCTCTTGTTACCTCGAAGGCTGCCTCCAGCATTCTCTGTTTGCTCACTGTGCTCTCAAGAGGAGGCTCTATGAGGCTCCATGGGGTGCAGTGCTCCCCCCCTCCCAGGCTGTGAGTATACGTGATTAATAAACCACTGTCAAAGTCACGTGTCCAAGGTCAGGCCAAGTGGTTGGCCATCTCCATACTCCTAGCGTGGAATCTCTCCCTCACCAGCGGGGTGAACAGTAGGCAACCAAAGCAGATTCATTCAGGGGCCAAGTTAAAACACACAGCTGATTCTGAGTACAGAGAAAGAAGCAGAGTAAATGGCATTCAAGTGAGTGAAAGGCAGAAGAGAGGCCAAGAAAATGCAGGGCAACTTCCTGTCGGCAGGTGGAGAATGGCTGCAGGAGGTGTAGCCAGAGGCAGACTTGGGAGATCAATGTCTAACACGGGATGCAGAGTCCTGGCAAGATGGCTGGAATTGAGGACAGGGCTCCTAGACTTTCATAAGTCAGACAAGCAAAATAAAAGACTAGACCTGTTATCAAGACAAAGACGGAGCCATAGTGGGGCAGATATAAATAAATCAATGAATGCTCAGTCTCAGGAAAGCAACAGAAATTTGATTACTCAGATTGAATCATGGGATAAAATACTCACAGCAGCCAGGTCGCCTTAATCCCAAATTCTCTAAGTAGCAGACTAGCAATTTATATTCACTTCCCTCTTCATCCTCCCTGCCTTTTAATGCACAAGACAGACTTGTTTCTGGAGGCTGGAATAGCGTTGATCTTTAAAAGGAAGTTTGGGGAAATCTCAAGAATACTGACTGACCCAGGAAAATTCAGAATCCAATCCCTTTGCCGGTTGTTCTATCCTATTTCATTTTAATCACATCATTATTCGGAGGATTAACACCAAATTCTGGAGACTATTACTCACCTATTTTAAAAACTATTTTGCAGCCTGTGTGCATAGCTGACATCGTGACAAGTCTTTATGATGTTCAAAATAATTGGGTGCCTCATTAAATGTGTTAGCTAAACCCTTAGGATTGGAGAGTTGGGTATTGTCAAGATCATACACTTATTCCATTCCCTAATTTTGAAAGTGGCTTTTATCAGGATTATCTTGGCTCCTAAATTGGCTAAATTTCTCCATTTCCTTTCCCTTTCATTTAAAAATTCTACCCAGTTCTTAGTCACTGTTGAACACCCATTCATCTCTTGAGCTTTCTTATCTGAAGGCAGACCTATTTCAGTTGCCTTGTCTTTCCTCAGTATATTTACTAAAGGTTTCTGTGTGGCCTTGTGTAGTCGTTCACACTTTGTAAGACTAAAATCCATATCTGAGGGATTCATTCATTCTTTCATTCATTCACTCAACTACTATTTATTGATGGCGCATCTCATATTTTCTAAGCATTGGGCAGAAACTTTAAGAACTTAGTGAAGAATATGGTTTAAGGCTTTTTGATATAAAATGTGACAATAAAACCAAGACAAGTTCTATTTTTTCCTCTCCCTAAATCCCCCGCAAATTCTAGATTAAGGATTGTACTTATGAGATTGGTCCTAACATTCATACCCCTGTCATCGGCATGTACGATGATCGAGCAAGTAAAATCTGTGCCTGCCTGAGCTAAATAAAACCTGTGTTCTACTAGTCCAACTAATCAGTTTCCTTTTTCTTCCCCTGGAGACCTCCGCCTTTGTCTCCAGGTTAGACTGGGTATTTTTCCAGCCACCTGCCTGTCTGGTAGAGTTGGAGAGTAGGAGGCGGGGCTGAGACTGAGGCAGAGGCTTACAGAGTGGGCGCAGGTGTTAAGTCTAAGTATGAGGAGCTGATAACCACAGACAAGCACTGGCTTTAACTGGCTCCTCAGCTATCTATGTCACCTTACATGAACTTCAGCTCATTACAATATCATTTACATTGTGGTTTTAAAATTCCTCCGCCCTTGAAATCACCATGACAGTTCCAAGAAAATTGCATAAAGTCTAAAAATGGAAAAAACCCAATTCTAGGAATTACTATTCAAACTCTTAGTAAAACCCAACCCCTTAGTCTTGAATGTTCTTCCTCTCAATTAGGAAAAAAGTTTTCTACCAGGAACCACTGCTCTTTTCCAGCCTGCCTGGGGAGAGAGCAAACTTTCACTTTTAATCTTTCAATTAAAAAAAAATAAAAGCTGCTTCCTTTGGCTTATGTGCTCAAGTCTTAAAATTCTTTTCTTCCAGTAATCACCAAGAATCTAGAAAAACCTCCACTTGGAGGGCGCTTGCATAGCTATTCTGCACCTGTCCTCAGACCTGCCCTGAGATTGGGAGCCTTGGTTCTAGGATCCCAGCTCTGTTTCTGTTTCACCTCAAAAAAAAAAAAAAAAAAAAAGAATGCATAGAAGGTAGATTTAGGCACTGCTGGCTGTCTATGATTTTTTTTTAATAAAGTCAATATACATAGATCATGAATTCATGAATATATTTATGCATATGTGGGGTACAATGTGTTAATTTTTTTATACAATCTGACGTGGTTACATCAAACCAATCAACGTAGCTTTCACCTCATTCACTTGATTATTGTGTTAAGACATTTATGTTCTACACTTGACAGATTTGACTTGTACCCTTGCAATATGCTCCATAGGTGTGGTCCCGCCTGTTACTCTATCAAACCTCCCCCCTCCCCTCCCTTCCCACTCCATTTCTCTCCTTCATCCTGGGCTATAGTTGTGTTCTATCTTTCATACAAAATGTGAGTAAATATAAGTTGGTTTCATAGAAGCATTGAGTACATTGGATACTTTTTCCCCCATTCTTGAGTTACTCTGAAGTATCTCTATTCCTTCCTGCCTTTTATGGAGGGCCTGCCTAGGGATAGACCCCTACTCTGGCTGACTGCGACCAGGCCAGGCCATTGCTCTTCAGCACCCCAAAGGGCTTGGGTGTTTCTGCCTGGAGCACCTGGGTGCTGCTGAGAAGTGAGTCCCTTTCTAGTCCTAATCCTTTGTGTGGTCGTATTTTTTTCTTTTTGGTCCTCTAAAAATCCACTGTGATTTGCCTTGATTTTTCTCTTTCAGTTTTTGGAGCTATCTGCTTGGCAGTCCCTTCCATCTGAAGATGCACAGACTTCAGATTGGGGAATTATTCTCACATGGTCTCTATTGATTTCTTTGACTTATCATCTCTGCTTCTCTGCAGACCCTCCAGTAATCACACTGTTAGGACCCTTTCCCATTTTCTTTTCTCTCCTTTCCTTTAACTCCCTGGGAAATATCTTCAACTTTATTGTTTAAGACTCCTAATTTTTTTAGCGCACATAATTTTTAATTTCAAATAACTCTTTCCTATTCTCTATTTTCTCTCTTTAGCACAGAATAACTGCATCTTCTATTACCTCTCCAAGGTTATTAGCTGTGAGGGTTTTTTAAGTGTTCCTATATATTTTAAACTTCCTCTGTTTATACTTTCGGAAATTTACCTTCAATTTGTTTACTTCAGAACGTGCCTTTTCTTTTCCAGGTTGTTCTAAAATGCCCAGCTCTCAAATGTTTCTAAAATTATTCCCTGCCCTTTACATTTGAAACAAAGACGTTCAAAACCTGACTGTACCATTGTGTATGCTGGTGGTCTTGCTAGCTGGTGGGCCTTGATGTTGGATGATTGAGCAGCGACAGCTTTTTTATTGCAACAACCTCAACATCACTGGCTAGAGGGTTTTTTGGCTCTCTTACAGAAAAGAATCCTCCAAGTTGCTGCCTACCGTTCAACGTTCTGGGGCAGAGTCAGGAAGGGAGTTGGGGGTCCCTGACGTTCAGTATACACACTTCAGTTTCATCCCTGCAAACACTCAGCCCTGTGCCTCTCCTCACCCTACGGCAGGGTTTCCCAACCTCGGCCCTATTGGCATCTTGGGCTAGATAACCCTCCATCCTGGGAGGCTGTTCTGTGCATTGTAGTACTAATCCCTGGCCTCTACCTCCTACATGCCAAGGGCACCTCCAAGTTGAAACAATCAAAAATGTCTCCAGACAGTGCCAAATATCCCTTGGGAGTACAAAGCATTCTTGGGTGCCCTATAGTCTAAGTTTTCACCATTGTTTATCCAGTTATAAAGTTCTAGGCTTCTTTAGAAGCAAAGGCAGGGTGGATGACTGGAGCTAAGAGGAAGGTGGGGATCTAAATGCTGTGTCTGTAGATTTTCTTGCCTTCTGTGGTACCCATAACCTTCAATCTTGATTCCTTTCTTCTCACTGTTGACCTTGTCTCATACCTTTCAGTGGCATCTGCATGGATGTTTGGAACATGCACATGTTTAACTAGAAGCCTGTACTATGACCTTACAAATCTGCCCCCTTATTTATTTTGCTTATGTAAATGTATAAGGAATGTCTTTTGTTACTAGTTATACAGAGCAATACTGACCACCTGTACCATTTTTTCTTTTCCTAAGTCACATCAACTACCTTATGCTCCTAAGAAATTAGTTTTTATTTTTTTATTTAATTGGTTGATTGGTTATTTACTCATTTATTTATTTTTACTGGGATAAGTGGCTTTTTATTAGAGAAAGCCAGGATTACAAAGGACTTCAGAGCTAGCACTGGGCCCCTCCTTTCTGCCAAACATACAAGAACAGCACTGACAAACTGCAGATTGTACTGTGCCCCGGCGTGGCCTGGCCTGTTTCCTTCTCCTATTTGGCCACCTGAGGAGTCTGACCTCCCTCTTTCCCAGCATGCCAACATGCAGCCAGCTACTCCCAGAGCAGCCTGCCTTCACCCCACACTGGCCCAGGATGGCCTGCCAGGAGCACAACTTCCCAGACAACGCCTGCACTGAGGCTACATGAGCACCTACGTGGGCCACCTTCTCCTGATCAGTCACCTCGAGGATAGGCAGCGCCTGGGCACAGGACAAAGAGTGTCTGAACCTCCACTGCCCACGGCCACTACTGAGTAGATGGGATCCAGAAAGAGCCAGGGTGGACATCCTCCCCACCCGCTGTGCACCCACCACTGCTTGAGATTAGTTTTATTATTGAAGGAAAATGTAACCACTGACAGACCAGTGGCTCTCTCTTTTTATCATCATTATTATTATTATTATTATTAAATCATAGCTGTGTGCATTAATGCAATCGTGGGGTACAATGTGCTGGTTTTATATACAATTTGAAATATTTTCATCAAACAGGTTAACATAGCCTTCACGGCATTTTCTTACTTATTGTGTTAAGACATTTATATTCTACATTTAGTAAGCTTCTCCTGTACCCTTGTAAGATGCACCATAGGTGTGGTCCCACCAATTACCCTCCCTCCACCCATCCTCCCTCCTCCTCTCCCCCTTTTTTATTTTTTTATTTTTTTTTAATTTTTATTAAATCATAGCTTTGTACATTGATACGATCATGGGGCATCATACACTAGCTTCATAAACCGTTTGACACATTTTCATCACTATTGCAGCCTTATTCATAATTGCTAAGTTATGGAAAAAGCCCAAGTGCCCATCGATCCACAAATGGATTAATAAATTGTGGTATATGTACACCATGGAATATTATGCAACCTTAAAGAAAGATGGAGACTTTACCTCTTTCATGTTTACATGGATGGAGCTGGAACATATTCTTCTTAGTAAAGTATCTCAAGAATGG
>CAUYPK010114575.1:0-25714 GCA_963574355.1 Loris lydekkerianus
AAAAAAAAAAAAAAAAAAAAAAAAGCAAAAAACCCTAGAACCTTTAAAATATCAATAAATTGATCAATTTGTAACCAGGTTAACCAAGAAAGAAGAGAAAAGAAGAAAATTACTAATATCAGTAATGAAAGAGGCCATCAAAACTGATCTCATGAATACTATAAGCATGATAAAAAAAACCCATGTATAACCTATGATCACAAATTTGGTAGCTTAAATTAAATGGGGCACATCCTTAAAAGACATTGTCTATCAAAACTCACATACACAAAAATAGATCATCTGAATAGGCTTTTATATGTTAAGAAAAGTGAATCAATAATTAATAACTTTCCACAACAGAAAGAACTAAGCCATATGTGTTCACTAGTTAATGCCACCAAATATTGTAGAAGGGAATTTACAATCTCTTCCAGACATAGAAGCAGAGGGAAAATATTATAACCTATTTGGTGAGGCAGAATTACCAAAAACTAGACAAAGATATTGAAGGAAAGGAAAAACACAGACCAATATCTCTCATAAACATCGATGTAAAAATCCTTCACCAAATGTTAGCAAAACCCATCCAACAAGATCAACAAGGTATGTGAAGAATTATACACCATAATCAAGGAATTTATCTCAAGTATGCAAAACTGGGTCAACATTAAAAAATCAATTGATGCAATCCATTACATCAACAGGCTAAAGAAAAAAACCACAGAATACATTGATCAATACAGAAAAAGCATTTGATAAAAACCCATACCCATTCATGATACAAACTCTCAGCAAACTGGAATTAGAGGGGAACTTTCTCAACTTGATAAAGAACATCTACAAAAACCCTACAGTTAACATTACACTTAATGGTGAGAAACTGGATGCTTTTCAACCACGATCAGGAATAAGATGAGGATGTCTGCTCTCACCACTTTATTCAGCATTGTACTGGAAGTACTAGTTAACATAATAGCAAGAAAAGGAAGCAGAAAGTACTCCTAGTGGGAAGGAAGAAAGAAAAACCTCTCTGTTTGCAGATGAAATGATTGTCTCTGTAGAAAAATACCAAATAATCAATTTAAAAAACTCCTGGAACTATGAAGTGATTTAATAGCAAGGTTGCAGAATATAGATATACATATACAAGGTAAATGTTAAAAAGTCTTTTGGTTTCTTCTATACAAGAAAAAAACAAAAACAAAAAAAAAAATGAGTTTGGAATTAAAAATGCAATTCTATTAACACCCCCCAAAAGAAATACATCTAACAAACTATTACAAGGTTAATATGAGGAAAACTACAAAACTCTGAGGAAATAAATTAAACACCCAAGTGAATGGAGAGATAGTCGGTGTGCATATAAAGGAAGATTCATTATATTCTACACATCAGTTCTCTTCAACTTGATGCACAGACTTAATGCAATCGCGATCAGAAAGGCCAACGAAGCAGGTATTTTCTTCAAAATAACCCCACACCATGAGGAGAGTGCAGTGATTGTGTGCTTCAAGATGAAGCATGATTTTAAAACCTGGCAGCCCCGGGTGGTGCCTGTGGCTCAACGGTATAGGGCGCCAGCCCCATATGCCAGAGGTGGCGGGTTCAAACCCAGCCCCAGGCAAAAACTGCAAAAAAAAAAAAAAAAAAAAAATTCTGGCAGTTCCCCTCCACCCCATAAAAGAAAGTGACCAAGGGCACAGAGGTCATTTGGCTCACCCAGCCTGTGGAACCTAGCCTGGGCCCACGTCTACCTTGAAAGGTTTCACTGGCAGGAAGATCACACAGGATGGTGTTACCATAAACCTGCATGAAAATGCGAAGCTTCGTTAGGCCTCGTTTATAACAATCTACCCATCCACTACTGAATCCTGTTCCTAGGAAAGTGAGAGGGTACACCAGACATTAGGAACACAGGGTAAGTGCTATTCTCCTCTTGTTGTCGCCTCTGTTGACACTGGTAAGTCTCCCTCACTGAGCCCTACACGTTGAATAGCAACAGTATAGCTCCATCCTAGTAGAGGGAATGACTATTCTTTGCAGTGGCATTAGTTTTACCACCTCAGAAACCGACAACACTACTCTTGATCTGATCCCTCAAAGGATTACATCCTCACAGAAGAAACTTAAAAATGACAACCCAAAGGTGCACCTGCTAGTAATGATCCAGCAATGGTCTTCATGTGCCAACTGCTCTCTGCTGTTAAGAATAATCTAAGCGATCTAATACATATCCCTTCACTTGCCTCATGGCTCCCATTTTGTCATATATTTCCATTTGACATGGAAAATCAGAAGATCCAGAGCAGCCCCACACAATATTAAGGAATAACAAAGTAAGAGGATTTAATAACATCTGACTTAAAGATGTGTTACAAAGCTGCAGTATAGGATATGACAATCCTATACTTATAGATAGGATACATATCCATATCTTTAGTTGTGTGAGTGGAAAAATCTGTGAAATTTGTAAGTTGCTCTCCTTTGGCCTCTTCTAAGTGAATCCGCATGGGACATTTATTAGTTGCTCTTAAATTCTTTCCCACTAGACTATGGAACTTCTTCTTTTAATTACATGTCATGTCAACAGGGTAGCAAATTCCATTCATTTAAATATCGCCGCAATATCCAGGGATTATGCTGCCATGGGGCTATCTTTATGTCTTACTTTCTACCCCTTCTCCTCTTCTCTGCTTCTTTAACTCAGTAAATTGTCCTGAGCATTTGCAACCTGGAAAGAGGCCAGAGGAAACCTGAGGGCATTCATTCACTTCTAGAATGCGACAACATTTTAAAATGCTGGATTTTTAGCACGATCTGAACTAATGTTCTTTCTATTGATTTGAAGGAGAAATTGATGGTTATGATTTCTTAAATCCAAAACTGGATGTTAAAAGAACTTTTTCCCTATTAAAAAAATTCCATCAAGTTATTTTTAGATATTTTTAGATATTTTTTAGATATTTAGTTATTTTTAGATATTTTTAGATTTTTTTTAGATGTTTTTCTAAACTTAACATGGAAAAGCAAAAGATCCAGAGTAGCCCCACACAATATTGAGGAATAACAAAGTAAGAGGATTTAATAACATCTGACTTAAAGATGTGTTATAAAGCTGCAGTAATCACAACAGTGTGGTATTTATGAAAGAACAGACATCAAGAACAAGGCCACTTGAGAGGGTTAAAAGAGAAAAAAACAACAAGGAAACTGAATTGAAAGACAGTGTGAAGATATAACAACTAAATGCAATGTGAGATCCTGGTTGGAATCAGGAATAGAAACCAGATAGTAATGGTAAAACTTGAAATAGGAGTAAAATCTACAGATGCATGAATATCACTGTGCCAATGTTAATTAATTAATTAGTTTGGACAAATGTATCGTGATAATGTAAGATGTTAACTTTAAGAGAAGCTACCTTTGGTGTATGGGAACCATTCTGCCTGTTGTACTATCATTGAATCTTTTCTGTAAACTCAAAATGATTTAAAATAAAAAATAATTTTTTAAATTATTTTGGAACAACTATCTCTTATGTACATATGAGTAGATACAAAAGTCCTCATAAAATTTTAGCAAACCAAAATCCATAATTTTTTAAGAAAGTTAAGATGCCATGCCCAAATTTGATCCTTTGCAAGAATATAAGATTGTTATAACATTAAATGATTTATTAATTTTCTAATTCATCTCATTAACAAAGGAGATATACTTAAGCTTCTCATTACATAGCAGAGATCAAATAGCAATTTGTGATACAATGGTCTTACCTAACCCAGCAATAGAAGGGAACATATTTAGTCTGATATAGCACATTCGCAATAATCTATAGCAAATGTAATATTCAAATGTGACATCTTACAAGACTTATTTTAAACTAAAATAAAAACAACAAGGATATGCACTAATACCATTTCTTTTTAGCATGGTTATTGTAGTTGCCATTTCAATTCAAGCAAAATAAAATTAAAAACATAATAATTATAAAAGAAACAAACTACAACAAACTGAAAGATCATAGATGAAGAATAAATAGTACACTTTGGAAAAAGAAAAGAAAAAGCAGGCATAGAAATTTTCTTTACCATTTCTCAGGCATTTGAAATTTAGAAGAATGATGATTCATAGAAATGAACATATAGGCTATTGCAACAAAACAAAGATTGATACAAAATGCCCTTATATTTGGTCATGATAGAAATAGCTCAAGCCATCAGTATGGGTGAGAAGAATTTTTTCTTTAAAACAATTTTTATTTACATTTTTTTATTTAATTGGTTAGGCACTGAAGAAAATGAACATGAATCCTTATCTCAATATACAAATAAATCAAATAAAAATCTCAAAATTTGACAATTCTGGAGAGCAACGGAGAAGAATATTTTTAACCTCTTCAGTAGACAGGAGGACATAATCACAAACCGTGAACTTTTCTTTATCAATAATATCATAAAGAGAGTGAAGAACAAATCCAAATGAGGAAAAGATAAAATACATACAACTAATTGTATCTAGAAAAATACAGGGCGGTGCCTGTGGCTCAAGGAATAGGGCACTGGTCCCATATACTGGAGGAGGTGGATTCAAATCTGGCCCCAGCTTAAAAAAAAAAAAAAAAAAAGAAAAGAAAAGAAAAAGAAAAACAACCCAATAGAAAAAATAGGTTAGTGACAAATAGGTATTTCAAAGATGAAAAACAGAATGGTGACAAAATACAGAATAAAAAACCCTCAATTGTATAGTGAATGGAGGAATATAAATGGAAAACATGATATTGTTAGGTATTTCAGGTTTACAGACTGGCAAAAAATCTTGAGGTCAGAGTCTGTAGAAACTTGTTCAACTTGTGCACAACTCCTTCACTGCTTGCTGGGGTCTAAAATAAAATAAAATAAATCTTTTGGAATTCATTTTGGTATTACCTCTTAAATCTGAGTAGTCACATAACCGGTGCCCTGTCCTTTACTCTTAACTATATATCTTAGGAAACTTTTGTACCAGGTGCATAAGAATTAATATGTTCACAGCAGCTTTGAACATAAAGAAGAGAACAAGAAGGAAAAGAAATGTCCTACTAATCCATATCCTTGCCATTAGTACAATAAATACCTTTTGATAGATTTACGCAATGGACTAATGCATCTACATTTTGAAAACAAAATGTGACTAAAGCAACTTGCCAAGGATACAAAAACAAATTTTGGTCCTACAATAAAAGAACTCCACTCTATCCACACACACACAACACTCATGTATACCCCATACACATGTACCTAAGTATTGTTATTTGAAGTATGCAAAAAAAGTTATAAGGAAAGAATGGAAATGATCAATAGATATTTCAGGACATTGATTAACTAAGAGCAATGGAGCACTGTATAGTCAGGGTAGGTACATAGAAATGTTATTAGTAGTAGTAGAGGCATTTAAGAGCATAAATATTAATATGTCATATTTACTCTTCTATTTGAGATATAGTTCCTATTTTTCAAAGGTAAAGAACACAAATTTCAGTTGTTTGACCTATTTTGTTTCTGGACCCTGCCCCTCCCCTCTGCGCCCCCTGGACTTTGCCCGTTCCCACATCCCACTTCCACTCTGACCCCCAGGCTGTAAGGCACGTATTAAAGATATGTCCAAGGGTCTGCCTAAAACACAACATAAAAATAACATTTTCAACTTACAGTGACAAATACTATCCCTTAGGTATTTAAGCTATCTTTGGTTTTATTAAATTTAGGTGTATTATTAATTCTAGATACTCTACGTGCAGATGAGCAAATACTTTTGCTGATTTCTATAAAAGAATTTGTACACAACAGTGCTGATAATCATGTATATGGAAACATAGAAAAAATAAAAAAGTAAAAGAAAAGAAAAGGTAAAATACACAGAGTCAATCCTGTTTTCTGGCGTGGACGACGCCTTTGGCTCATTTTCTTTATTACATGTGAGACCCTATATTGTGTTCCTCCCACCATCCCATAGGAATTCAGTGGCTGTAAGTTAAAATTCCCTTAAGCAGAATACAATAAGCACAAAAAAATCAACTGAAAAAAAAGAAACACATATGATTTTAAATTCTGATGGCACTTTGTGCTTCTTTTTTCTAGGAGCTTTCATAGCTAAAGTCTTCCTATTCATGAAGTAGTCAGTTTAGATACTGCCTTCTTTACAAATAAGGAATCCAAGGTCCAGGTAGGTTAAAAGATTCATCTAAAGTTAGAAAGCAGTCAGTGACTGGTCTGACACTGATGATGCTGAAAATTCACAGAATTTTAAAAAGGGAAAATTATATATATGTAAAGTACCCAGTACAATGATGGACACTTAGTTAAGCGTCTAATACAGACAAATTCTCTCTCCTATCCTTGTGCTTTGCTTTACTTATGAATTCCATGTAGCTGATTCTTCTGAGCTATAGATCTCAAGTCTCAGCAAGAATGTGGAGTGAACAGCATGCAAAGTTACCCAGTGGCTTTTCCTATCCTGACCCAAATAGATGCATTTTTGCCAATATGTCACTTATGTTATAAATTGTTGTTATACTTACATTACCATATGATCTCAATTCCAAATACATAATAAAAATGTTACATGTCTGGAGATTTATGAAAAAGACATATTTTAAGCCATACATAGATATAGTATCCAAATATTTAACTGTTTTTTTTTTTTTTCCAGGTTCCATCTGGTATCACAGATCGTGGACAGACCACAAAGTTGGCCATCAGCCACCTGGATTTTGTATTCTGTGATTTGACCTTCAGGAAATCATATAACTTCTCTGAATCTCAGCCTCATCATCTGAGAAAAGGCAGTTTAGCAGATTCTTAGTAAGGCCGCTCCCTATTCTGAGTCATTTTTTTTTTTTTTTTTTTTTAACAGCCACTCATTTTTAGTATTTTCTGGTTATTATTAATATCAATATAGAAAGCTGAATGGCAGCTTCAACACCAGTGTTTCTCAATAACTTTCTCTATGCTACAACACAGGAAGGTTTAATGAATCAGTGATGACTTGGTAGCCATAGCACAGTGGTTATAGTGCCAGCCACATACACCGGGGCTGGCAGGTTTGAACCCAGCCTGGCCAGCTAAACAACAATGACAACTGCAACAACAACAAAAAAATAGCCAGGCGCTGTGGTGGGTGCTATAGTCCCAGCTACTTGGGAGGCTGGGGCAAAAGAATCACTTAAGCCCAAGAGTTTGAGGTTGCTGTGAACTATGATGCCACAGCCCTCTACCAGGGGGGACATAGTGAGACTCTGTCTCAAAAAAAAAAAAAAAAGAATCAGTGATGGTGCCAGAATCAGAATTTATGGCTGTCCCTACGCCATTGTTTTTCTACTAAGCAATACTGCCTTATATTGCTTCTGTTTAATAATAAAACAAGATTTACAGGGAAGAACTTCATGATTTCATACTGACATATGCAAGGGTAAAACTGGAATATGTTACTATAAAATCATCTCATCCTAATGATCATCCAGTGTTTATACTCTGCAAAAAAATATTACTCACAGGCCTTTGCCTGACAGCAGTATTTAGTCCACTATACTGCTGTGTTTAAACTCTGCTTTATTTTAAACAGTGGATTTTTTTTTTTTTTTAAGGGATTAAATCCTGGTCATCTGTACATCTGAAAGCTTTCTACAGAAAGTACATCTGAAGAGCACTTACTATAATAGAACAAGAACAATTAGACTTCTAAAGGTAAAAAATTTAAACAATGAGCTTAATACTGAGCAAGGAAAAAAACACTAATTGAAGGCTACCTTATCTATTTCCAGAGTCTAAATTACTACAAAAAACATATGAACAAACAAACAAACAAAAAACTTAGTAGAACTGAGCATGTATGTTCCACGAACAAACATAAGCATTTTTCATGTATTATATCATTTAATTCTCAAATGTCCTTCTGAATTAAATACTATTAATAGTCTCAGTTTATATATGAGAAACAGAAATTTGAGGTTGTATAACCAGCACAGGGTAGAACAGAAAACTAGAATAGTTTCTGTTTAACACACCTTCTTTCTGTAAGTAAAATAGCCTTGTGAATGAATCTATTACACGTGATTTTGCATACTCCTAAAGGAATGCTTACTGAATGCACTTCTATGATTCTTTGTCATTATACTTTCTGAAATATTTTACATACCACTTGTGTATATGAAGTTATTTATTTTAAATGGAGGTGTCCTAATGCTTAAAAAATTAGGCTTATTCCACAAATAAGAACAATTGCATGTTCAATCGATTCTGCAAATGTTTTTGTGTGATATTGTAACTTTATCTGAAAATATAGGTGACTCTAATCATCTTTAAAACTTCTTATTTATTCAGAGTTATGACACTTGATATCTTAAATTTGGATTTGCTATATTCCCATTAGCTGCTTTTTCTTAAACTGACAAGACCTGTATTTCAATTTGACTCAGGATGAAAATAAATAAAGCTGGTTGTTGATTCCAATTTGCAAACTGCAACACTTGTGAAGTTCATAAAAATCAAAGGTACTGCAATTTTTTGATCTAAAGAGCTAAGTTTCATTTTTAGTTTATTTCCTGAGAAATCATTTTGTGACTTTGCCTGGAGCAGATTCTTTGCAAATACACAAATGGAGAACATTAGTTTCCTAAATAAGGTTTACTAGCTGAGACTGAACTTCCCCATCAAATGTGGCAAGAAATTCAGGCTGCTGCTGATCAGCTCCATTAAGCAGCTGCGCTCTGCTGGGTTAAATGTACTCTGGGGTGGGCATCAGTGCCAGAGGCATGCCTGCAAGAGAGGGGCACAGGTTGCTGAACTACCACCCTTATTTGCAGCACCAAAGTTTCATTTGAGCAGGGTTTTTACTGAAGCCCAATGTCTAAATCATACCTTTGTTTATACTGTAGGTGGCAGGATTTTTATGCTTTAAGCAATTTTCTTTAACTTGCACTTTCTTGCAAATGAAAATTTAAAGTGTCTCATCCATCAGAAAATGTTTTATGAAAATGCTCACATGGTTCCAGGTCAGGCCCTGAAGGTGGGTGTTTTTTTTAATGTTCTTATTTAAAAGCTAATACACTTTGTTGTATCAAATGCTTTACATTTGATTTAACTTTTTCTTTATTCTAAAAATTCAGTATTTTCCTAAATTTTGAAAATTATTCAGTGCATTATTGAAAGCAATAAAAAGTGAAACTCTTAAAAACAAATTTCAGTGCTTTTTAAGGTTTAATAATAGGCATATGTACACGAACTCAACTATTCCAAATAACCTTATTTCAAAGACTTTTGACTAAGGCATATTTATTCCTGAAATAGGGCACTAGTTTACCCATAAAAATGGAAGAAAATAGCAATTTAAAAACACAGAACAAAACCTTATCAACTCTTTATAAGCTTATGAAATTATGAATCTTAAAACATTTTTACTTTGGCTTCCACAGCATAAAACACTGCAATTCATATTTGATATATTATGTATATTTAAAATCATCTCTTTTTTTATTTTATATTAAAATATTTTCATCATATTTTTTGAAAGCAAATTATGTCAGTGAAGACTATTTTCTTGGCTAGTCCTTGTAAAGACTAATTCACTTATATTTTAAGTCCCCATAAAATTTCATGTTTTATTATATATTTCAAAGCTCTAAAATAAAATTAATCAGGGTGGCTAGAAGTTCATCAGAACAGTTTGACTTCTTAATTTGAAGTCAACATATGCTCTTCCTTAATATCTGTTTCTTAATCCACGCAAGGGAAATGGAAAATTATCCAAAAGTTAACTCAAATAGCTTAATATTCTATTTCAGCCCATTAGTTCTTCAGGTTGGCCCAGACTCTCAACTAATTTAAGGGGAAATCTCTGTATAAATTCCTACATTTGCCAACAGTAAAATGGCTATCACTGCTTAAGATGAACCACAAAAGATCTATTTAGCAAAATGCTCATGAAGGCATTTTAAAGGGAATTTTAATTCTCTCTAGATCTAAGTTTATGAATATTTCTTAGTAAAAAAATGAGATCTGGAACTATGCTCAGCTCTCATTTGAAAGTCCTCATGACTTTCATCAAAAGTTTTCATCAGTGTTTATGTGTGTAAGCATGAAAATAACCCATGAATACACACACACACACACACACAAATAGGCCCTTTTATTAACGCCTTTTTTGCCTTTGGAGCTCAAAATTTCATCAAGACTAAACTCCAGCCTAATACAGAAGAGAAAATTAGAGACAAAAAAGATCTAACATATTTTCAAAAGATTTTCTTAAAAAGAATGTCATTTCCATTTTTTCTCTTGCAGACATCAAGTATTAAAACTCTTGATGATATCTTTCATGAGTTTTCCACTTTCTAGTCTACAAAATACACAGACAGTCGATAAAATTCTGTGATTTAGACATAAAGATATCATTTATCTTTAACAAAAGAAAAGAAGTCCAAAGCCACTGAAGTTGGTAAGGCGGACATTATGCAGACCAAACCCAGGTCTTCTCATGCTGCACTATTTCTATAAATTGTCTTCCTTTTGGTAAGAATGAGTGATAGTTTCTCAAGAAAACTAGGTAAGTTCTACTAAGTATGTCTTTAAAACTTGGCATGGATTCCCTAGAAATCTACGTATAGCTAATTCCAGTTTTAAAAATGTTCTGTTACGTGTTCATTATGGCCTGAAGAGTGTTCCATGAAAAGCCAATACTTCTTCCACAGTATTGAAGGACATATTACAGATAGTAATATGGTTTATGTATCATTTAACTTTCTTTCATGAAAGTAGGATTATTTTTCCCAGATGGCTGTTCCAAATGCAATGGATGCTCCACATCCCATTGCTGTGAAGGCACAGTTTCATCCCAGCCTGACGAGGCTCGAGTACCTACAAGCCCATCTTCTGCAGCCTACTTTATGCTCAGATGCACCAGGAAGGCACATGCTCTACAGACCTTGGGGAAGGCATATCCCTAGTGAGGAGCACCACACAGAGAGAGCAACATGCAAAGTGTTCTCGGTTAAAAGAATAACAAACATTAAAGAGTTTGTTGCTCTTGTTGTCATTTTAGATTTTAAGCATTTTTTCATCTGAGCCAAGTTTCACTACCTAAGTAGTGTGAAGAAATAGAATCACGCCCCCTTGTAAGGCAAGGCTGACCATCTGAGCTTCTACAGACTTTGTGGCTAAACCCCTCACGTTTAGGAGGGAGCAGTCAGGGCAAGAAATCACAGGGTGGAGCCATTTGCAGTTCTCAGGCACGTAGGCTAAGCCTCTCTCACTCAGAGCAGATGGCAGGGATCTGAGAGGCCACAGCAGGAGGACGTTCTAACGGTGCCATTGTGCTTTATTTCACTTAATACAGTGACAAGGCCTTGCCAAGGTTCAAGTGGAACGCTATCATGCATGTGATGTGCATCCAACCTGCAATGGTGGCATACAACCACGGCTGAGGCACACGGTGACGTCACGAGTGTCAGCACTGGACTCAGAAACACTGCCAGAGCCAGAAATTTCGCCCTGGGGTGTGTCTGTGTACACACGTAGAACCAGAGAAGGAGAGCTGGGGAAGTAACATGGGAAAACAGTTTTTGTCTTTTCCCCCAATAATTACTCTTGCATGGTATTTCAGGGTTTGACATGAAAACTCTCTCATCTCCTGGACCTTATTTTGATGGATTAGGAGAGTTTTAAAAAGCCGTATTCTAAAATTGAAATTCCAAATTTCAATTTTTGATACATGACTTGCTATTTGAGCAATAATAGTCAAAGCATAGCTAAAAATAGTTTAATGTTATAATTATGTACTTACCAAAAAACAAAGCTCCTACATATCACTTATAAAGTATGCCTAAAAGCTTTCATATATATAATAATTAGCCACATATAAGGCATTTTAGTAATGGTCATAATTATAATTATTTTCATCTAATTAATTCAAATAGATTTTTCTCATTTCTCAGATCTCTAGTATCTAAAAAGTGTGTGCTTAATATTCACAATATACTCTCCTGATTCATTTGCTTACATGGTTGTCTTTTTTAAAACCTCCCAGCCCATTTGGTAAAAGACAAAGGTTCTGAATCCTAAAAATGTCCTATGTCTTACCATGAAGCTAGGCCAGGGGTAACGAGGTACATGCCTACTCTGTTTGCAACAATCTTTTTTAGATATTTTTGAGCAGCATTTTGAGATGCTTCATGTTTCTTATCTTAATCAAGAAATGTGTGTGTACATATGTGTGTGTGTGTGTAAATATGGGTTGGCAAAAGGGGGTGTATATGAAGACTGTCATAAGAATCAGAGGGTGAACACCTCAGAAACTCTGAGTCCATGGATTGCAGAACCTTTATAAAAAACAATTGCTAAGCTAGGCACATGGGCTCATGCCTGTTATCCTAGCACTCTGGGAGGCTGAGGCAGGTGGATTGCTTGAGCTCAGAAGTTCGAGACCAGCCTGAGCCAAGAGCAAGACCCAGTCTCTAAATTATAGCCAGACATTGTGGTAGACACCTGTAGTCCCAGCCACTTGGGAAGCAGAGGCAAGAGGATAACTTGAGCCCCAGAGTTTAGGGTTGCTGTGAGCTGTAACACCACCATACTCTACTGCAGGGTGATTGAGTGAAACTGTCTCAATAAATAAATATGAAAAATAAACAACAATTGCTACATATAGGAGGGAAGGGGAAAGAATTGACTTTACAAGTATAGGAGCTCAGATATATTATTACCTTGAGAAGTTCTGAGATAGGTCTTGATCCTGATAAACTTTAAAATGAAATCACACAGGTGAAGGAAGGGGAAAGAGAGTCTAGGCTAAAGAAAGAATGAACATTCCCCCTGCCCTGTTTGAAGAAATTAAAGCCTGTCATTTATAGAACCCGTCCTATGCACTGGGCATTCTCCTAGAGCTCTGCAGAACATGGTCCATTTAACCCTGACAAAAAGTTCTATGATGTGGGTGTCATTATCTCTGTGGCTCAACAATCAAAACCAGGACCAAGATTAGATAGCTAGTAGTTGATGGCTCTGCTTGTTTCTTAAGTCCAAGATTGGCTACCATGACATAAGGTGTTGAGGAGGATTAAATGAGTTTCCAATCAATTTACCAAACTCCTCACCATGGCCTGCCGCTTTGTCAACATCATCTTCATTCTACTCGAGTATACTGCAATCACATTAACCTTGTGTTCAGCTTCTGAAACTAGGACATAAAATTATTTGACCTCAAGCCTGTGCATTTGTTAGTCCTTCTGCTTAGAGCTCTCTCTCTCTGAGGTAGGATTTTTTTTCTTTGAAAATTTTGCTTTAATTTGCACTTATTTGGGTACATAGTAGTTGTGTATCTTTATAGGGTACAGGTGATATTTTGGTATAAGCATACAATATAAATTAATCAAACAGGGGTACGTAGGATATTTACCACCTTAGGCATTTATCATTTCTTTATACTAGGAATATTCTAATTCCACTCTTTTATTTATTTTAAAGTATATTCTAGCTTACTGTTAAATATAGACACTTTGTTATGCTACCAAGTTAGAATGAGCAATAGCATTCTCTTTTCTGACTATTTCATTTTCTGGCTCTTTCTCACCTTAACTCTCAGATCATATGTTGTCAACTCTGAGAGACCTTCTGTGAATACTGCGTCTAAAGCAGCGGTTCTCAACCTGCGGGTCAGGATCTCCATTTAGCAATGAAAATACACTGCGGCATTAGGAAGGTAGAGGACCATTGATCTACAGCCTCTATAACACTTTGCATGATTAATTTCTTATTCACGTGATTACTTATTAAAATCATGTGTCTTCCTTGCAAGCCTTGGACCATGAAGGAATTACCATGACGCTGACATAAAGGCACTCAACATATAGGTATATACATGTGTAAAACACAGAAGCCTGATTCAGAGCCTGCCATGAATCCTAATAATGACAGCTTAATCTCTTCCATTCAAGCAAAATAGGTCAAGGAAATAATGAATAATCAAATATTTCCCTTCTCTACACGGTATGATTTGGTAAAATGGGAGTCCCTCAAATTTCTTTCCTCTATTTTAATTTATTTCCTCTATTTTAATTCTCCATTTCAGAAACTTCAGGTCTAAAAGGTAATTGAAGTAAAAATAAATACACGTGGGTGTAGGTTACAGAAGAGTCTTCAGCTGAGAGTGCCAGGAGCCACTTCCTGGCCGTCTGCTTCACATGTGAGGTTGTGAGTTCTCCACCCCGGCCCCTCAGTTGTCTTCACACAACTGAGTAGGAGCATTTCTTTCATTGTGTCACTGCCCCCTCACATTTTGAGCCCACACATATTTACATACATGAGATTTTCCATCTCTTCAGACTACTCAGCCTCCACCACTCACTGGAAACATCCCTTCGGGCACCTCGACCATAGCTCACCTGCTTCCTACCTGGAGCTGCACAGGTAAAATGAGTGAGGGCAGCTGGTCCAGGGAGATGCTGAGCTCAGGAGAGGAGATGCTCTATGTACGGAGGGCAACTCCCCAGCTCCAGCAATTTATGGATGATGCTACCACATCGCATTAGGGCTCAGTGTAGCCAAAGGTTCCTTTGAATCATCTTTAATTGTGTAAAATCTTTCTAATTTTGGCCAGAGATGGTGGCTCATGCCTGTAATCCTGGGCCCAGGTGTTCAACACCAGTCTGAGCAAGAGCAAGAGCCTATCTCTACTAAAAATAGAAAAATTAGCTGGGTGTGGTGACGCACACCTGCAGTCTCAGCTCAGGAGGCTGAGGAAGGAGGATTGCTTAAGTCTAGGAGTCTGAGGTTGCTGTGAGCTAGGCTGAGGCCATGTCACCTTATCCTGGTTGACAGAGTGAGACTCTATCTAAAAAAAAAACCCAGAAAAAAATACCTCCAAAGAACCCTAAAACCCAACTTTCTAATTTTATATAGTTAAAATTAATTAAAAAATTTTAAAGTATTATATGTGGAAAAAAATCTGCAAGATGATGCTTGCTCATGGACCACAATTTTCTAATTATCATTATCTGATATCATTATCTTCCTACAGAGAAGTTCTTAAAGAACATAAGCAAAAATTCTAAAGTCAAATAAATTTTGGACAAGATCTCAATTTCCTCCAGTTAGAACACAGGACGTTCGATAATCTTCTCAACTGCTCTTGCTTTTAATAGCTCATAAAAATTGAGATATTATTGATTGAGTAGAATAATAAGGGTCAAACTTCCTCTCAGGGAGTAAAATCTCAGTAACAATTTATTATATAAAAATCAATTAATTTAGTGTTCAAGCTGTCTTTATCAGGATTGAAAAGAATACTTATATATAAATTCCAAACCAATCTTGGTAGTCTTGGATAAAAAGCTTACGGATAAAAAAATTTTTAAAGTTCAGTTTAAAACAAAATAGTATCATAATCAAGCATTGGTTTTTGCTCGGAACTGTGTCTGTCTGTGCAAAACTAAAGCTCTTTTAAAATAGAAGGAAGGCAACAGTTCTTAGGGAGAAACTTAGGATGTAGTGTGTTACTTTTTCACTTTTTCATGGACTATACTTCCATAGCCAAGAAGATATGGAAAGAAATGAAGTACAGAAAGGCAAATAGTTTCAAGGGTAATAGTACATCATGGTGACCTATTGACGAATTTTACTGAAGATAGCTTATTATGCCATTTAGAAAAAATTATAAATTTAGAAATAATTTTTCTCCTTCATCCCAAATGATGTTTAAGTAAAGACACATACTGGATTTACTCGGGTTTCGGGAATCCCAATTCTAACATCACAACATTTGATGACTACATATCTTGGTCTTACCTATTATTAATAATAATAGCTGCCATGCACAGTGGCCAGGAATCTCAGCCACTAGGGAGGCTGAGATGGGAGGATTGCTTGAGCCCAGGAGTTGAGGACTAGAGTGGGTGACATAGAAGGATTTCCATCTCAACGACAAAAACCCAGCTGACTGATTACTATGGGCCAGAGCTGCACAAGGAGTTTTGTATCTCCCACCTCTAATTTCTACAATGACCATACAAGGCAAGTTTTACAACCATTTTATGAACAACAAACATTTCAAAGGGCTTGAATGACAAGTGTTAAAGGGCTCTGTGTTTGAACTAAATCCTAACTAAGTAGCTGCAAAAGTCTTACTTTCCTCAGGCGTGTGTTTGCATTTGAGTGCTATAGTTTGCACACAGCTAATAATACGATCTGTGTTTATAAACACTTGAAAATTACTTCTGGCATTTCAGATTTATACCACAAAGCTCATTAACAACCTGCTTATTTCTCAGGCCAGATGTTCCAGAGAAGGTTGAGGCAACATGTTAAGAATTTCTTGTTAACTAAGATTCTAACCTACAGAGAAATTGTTCTGTAATATTTTGTCCTTAATAGAAAGGTTACAAATTTCTTCTTCTAGATACTAGAAAAGCTGAAGCTCATACTCCTTAAAGACATGATAAAAATCTAAAATATGAAGGCAAAAGAGGATACTATTCTTAAACTAATCTTTAAAATATTTTGAAATCAGTCACCTATTTATTCCCTTCATCTTGGCATCACTGCTTACAGTGAGTCCATATTTAAAATCATCACAGGGTTCTTGGACACTGCAACTTTAAGTAAAGCATTGTATAATGAAACTATTTTACCATAGGCTGATTGATATAAACAAGAGTTAAATTCCTATGACATAGGAGGAATGCATCAAAAATGTACCACAAATGCATCAAAAAAGTTACAAATGAAGACCAAAAGATGTCTATTAATAATATTAAACATCAAAATAAATGTGAGTCACACATAATGTCTTTTCAAAAGACTAATAAAAGCAACTAAGATACCTATTTATGCAGGTTTTGGTGAATCACTGAGTTCTAACAGTGAAATGGTAGTGGTTTAAATGTAGGCATAAATGTCTACAAAGCAATAATAGAAAGGAGTACATATGCTTTACAAAGTCTTATTTTATGATAAATTGTATTCATTCATTCACTTCCCAATCCACTTACTCCAGCGAAGGGTCATAGGTGGCTGGAGCCCATCAGGCAGGAACTGACCCTGGACAGGACGTGGTTCCAAGGGCGCACTCACAAACACACCTACATGCCCTTCTACTGGGACCCTGTAGACATGCCGATGAAGCTTTGAGATGTGAAAAATAAAAGAGAGACCCACGGAAAACTCACAGAGATGTGGGACAAAGTGCAAACTCCACATAGGCAGTGACCACAGCAGAAATGGATGCTTTTTCTCATCCATGTTCTGATGAAAGAACTCTGAATGAAATGAAGCTATTCAAGAGTAGTTATATTTAACTTCAAATACTCAATTCAACTTTCTGTTATCCAGTCAATAGCTAAGTAGTTTAAAAACAGATTGTACGAATTTACCTGTTGTTTGGATGGTCAAAATCTGCTGACTGCAAAATAAAACTTAGATAAAACCTTTACTTAAAATAACAAATGTTGGCAAGGATGTGGAGAAAAGGGGGTTCATACACTCTTGGTGGGAATGTAAATTAGTACAGCCACTGGGAAAAACAGTATGGCTCTCTCTCTGTCTTTATTTCTGTTTTTGTTTTTTTGAGACAGTCTTGCTCTGTTTGCCTGGGCTAGAGTGCTGTGACATCAGCCTAGCTCACAGCAACCTCAGTCTCCTGGGCTCAAGAGGTCCTTCTGCCTCAGTTTCCTGAGTAACTGGGACTACAGGTACTTGCCACAATGCAGGGCTAATTCTTTTATTTTTGGTTGAGATAGGGTCTCACTATTGCTCAGGTTGGTTTCTAACTCCTGGCCTCAAAGCGATTCTCCCACCTCAGCCTCCCATGGTGTTAAGATTACAGGTGTGAGTCACCATAAAATAGAATCACGCTCAATCCAGCAATCCCACTCCTGGGTATCTACCCAAAGGAAAAGACATCAGGATATCAAAAGAATATCTGCACTCACATCTCACGTATTTATTTATTCACAATAGCAAAGAAATGGAATCAATTTATGTGTCCATGTGCACATAAATAGACTAAGAAAATGTGGTATATATACTCAATAGAATACTATGAATTTTAGACATAAAAAAATGAAATCAAGTCATTTGCAGCTACATAGATGAAACAGGAGGTCACTATGTTAAGTGATATAAGTCAGCCACAGAAAGACAAATGTTAGATGTTCTCTTTAAATAGGGGAGCTAAAATATTTTAACATTTGGAAGTAGACAGTGGAAAAATAGGTAACAGATTGGGAAGAGGGAATAGGGGGTGGGAAATGATGAAGAGAAGTGGGTTAAAGAGTACAAATAAATAGGAATATGGAAAATTTTATTTTAGGTCATGGAGTAGGGTGTCTAGACTTAATGAATACTGTTACTTGATTATTACACATTATATGCCCATAACAAAATTTCTCATGTACCTCACAAATGTGCACGAATAAAAAGAAGTATCAGAATAATTAGGGATCTTAAAAGCAGTGATGAGATAGATAGAAGTCCATAAAATACACACATATTCAAAAGCATATCAGTTTAGTTTTGCAACATACTCAAAAGATAATTTGATATCTTTCAGACATTTATACATGTACTTATGTAAAATAAAAGTAAAATTTTATAAATGCAATCTATTAAGTTATACAACAAAATAAAATTCATACATCAAATTTTAAGTATGAAAATGTTATTTTACATACATTAAAATAAAAAGAAAAGGATATTTCTAAGAATGCTCAATAGTTTAGCACCTGATGTACAGCACATGCCTTTGAATAATTTGACATTTTTTCTCACATTAAATCTCTGGTTAGTCAGGTTTTGCCATTTTTGCCTAATCCTTTCTTCATTTGGGGTTGTTCAGCATATCATTTTTTAGAAAATTCTCGTAAGCATTGTTAAATTCCTTTTTAATTTATGGAATTAACATAGTTTAATGTCAATGACACAAACAGGCAAAGAAGGCAAAGTGATTTATATCTAAGGTGTTTGTAGGAAAGAACATTTGAATTTTCTATGTAACAAGGTTATGAAAATGACCTCCAAATGATCCCCCACATTTACCTTTAATCACACTCAGTAATAGAGTCTCTATTTCATAAAGTTCCATAGTCATTAAATTAGTACATGCCAGTAACAATATACCGGAGACTAAGAGGCATATAAAAGAGACAGAAAGAATTGTGGAATATTGTTAGAAATGTTCCTTGGAAAGTTTGAATCTCACCTCAGACCTCCCTCCTCATTGAGGCCCATTTACTTTGCCTACAAAGCTTTTTTTGCAGCTGCCTCCGTGGGATATCAAGGTTTTTATCTTGCTCTTTGTCCCTGGATTAACCCAGTCACCTATAAATAGTGAAATCAGCTGAGAAAGGTCTTTTGCAGGTGTCACTGCTGGGAGATATATATGTGTGTGTGCATACACATACACCTTTATATTGCACTAATGCTTATGAGATTTTATGCTAAATATAATGCATACTCTATATTATTAGCAGTCCATCACAATCTCTGCCTACATGAGGGCCACTGAGACCAATGCTTTCTTTGTATTCTGCTATGGTGATCAATAGATACCAATCACTCTGGTCTCTTTTCATTTTATTCTGATGGCTTCCAGCTCTCTGTGCACTCGGAGTTTCTTCTCTATCCTCTCTAATGAGTATATCCATATGCTGCATACTTTTCCTCATCCCCACTGTTGCTCACACCCGTGCCCTCCATGTGAAATTTTATTTCCATGTTTCTGTCTTTCCATCTTCCACAACTACCTTTAACACCACTTTTCCCAGAATGTTTTCTTTTTTCTTTTTTTTGGACAAAAGGTTTTTATTGGCGAGGGAGGGATGCTGCAGAGCAGCACCAAGGAGGAAAGAAAAGGAGAGAGAGAGGGGGGAGAAAAGAGAGAGGGAGGAAAGAGAGGGGGGCAGATGGGGAGAGAGAGAGGAGAGAGAGGAGGGGAGAGAGAGCTTCCCAGAATGTTTTCATGCTTACACGAAAGTCATCTCACTCTTTGGTGAGATGGAGATCTCAAGATTTAGTATGCATATGTGAATACTTTTTGGAGCTTAACATAATGTAGTTACCAGGTTCAACGCTGACGTATCTGCTAAAATGATTCTGATGCCTACAATCCAGGAACATATTTTGAGAACTTTCTAGTATAAAATTTCTCTGAGACACAATGGTATTTTGACTTCACATCACTGTACCTTCAAGAAATACATAAATGTGTGTGTGTTTAGTACCCTCTCCCAATTAACTCAAGAGTACCTTTTCATGCACTGCAGTCTGCTAGCCGTTGAGTTATTCCTGAGAAAAAGAAAAGAGTTAGCAAATGTTTAAGAAATTCAACTCTTACATGAGTCGGTTCTATAGTTGAAGATAAATTCACTGGTCAGATGTGTTAACTTGCTCAGTTTGCTTAGCTTTACTGAGTCTTGGTTATCACAACTATAAAATAGAGATAATCATGGTTTTAGAGTTTATATGTTTATTTTCCTTTATTTGTATTTTCATAAGAGAAATTTACCTCAAGGAAAAACACTTACGTGTAAGATTTCCTGCACAGTGACTTACTTATTCAAGATTTAGTTTACATTACATTACCTATTCCTTTACATTGATAGAACCCCAATAATTTAGGGAAGCAATATGCCCAGCAGTATGCCAAATCCACCTTCCAGCCAGGGATGACCACACGCCATAGATTGGTAAGATGTATGTAAAAGCCACTGAGTAGGAGGAAGGCTGAGAAAGCTCCTGGTTTAAGGTGGAAGCTGCATATGGGGCACACACTAAACTTGCAAAATTTTGCCTTTTGTGTCTTTCCTTCCTACAATTTAGAATATGAACATGATTATCATCAATTTACATTAGCTGAATGCCTATTTTATTTAAGGTGATATTCTTAGTTACAGTGACATAGGTTACTTAAACACAACTTAAAGCCTTAACTGACAAAGTTAAGGCAAGGATTTTAGATCGTACGAATCCTTGCCTGAGCTTTGTCACTTTCTGGTCCCTTGGATTATCTCTGCAACTGTTAGCCTCTGGTTGCCCTAATGAACATGACATATTCACAGATTGATTCTCTACACATCACTAAAAGTTTGTTGCAGATCTTGGGTCCCTCTTCCTTCCCCTAGCTTGAGACATTTTGTTTCTGATATTAAAAGAACACATTTTTCTGTTGTAAATAATATTCCATATCTTCTAATACATCTGTAAAAATACTTTTCACCGTACAATTTAAAGATTTTGTAGACAAAATTAAAGAAATGTAGACAAAGAAAGTGATGGAGAGAAATGAAGAATAATAATAAAAAGGAAGCTTTTTATATATACTGTTATGTTTAGACAAAGTAGCTGAAAAATGCTTTTTAAAAAAATATTATCATCCAAACTTTTAGCCTTTACAAATCACATTTATATTACATATAATTACAACCTTAAGAATACAATTAAATAACCCTTACTCAAAATACAATGACCGCCTTTTAGACCAAGGCCCATCACAAATAGCCAGTCGGGCCATGGTCTGTACAGTTACAGGGGCCTCATTTACATAGATTAGGATGTAAATAGTGCCCCTTGGAGTTGTTTTAGAGTCTAGACTCTACTCAACGGATTAATGACTTTTAATTATGTTGGGGCATCTTGGTTGAAGAGGTAATAAAAAAAAAAATTAGATTTGAAAAAGATAGTAATCACATGTCAGAAGAGCTTTCTACAAAAAGATAATTTAGGGAAAATGTTTCTACTGGGGTCAAGATCATCCATTCTATTAAGTTACTAAATAAAAAGAAATCATTAGAGAGAGATTTACACCTTACAACTACATTTTCCAAGCCCTGGGCTGGGGACTGGTACTGGATCAAGGTCTGATAGGAGGGATGGGCCCCAGGGCAAGAGGCCCTGCTCAGAAGATGAATGAAGCTTCTTCCCCTGTATTTACAGCAGCTCCCCTCACTCCCGTCACCACCTCAGTTCCACATCCTGTCCAATAAGCAGCATTAGATGCCACGGGAGCATGAACCATACTACAAGCTGTACGTGCAGGAGTGATCTAAGGGGCCTGCTCTTTATGAGAATCTACTGCTCTCCACCCACTCCCTGTCTCTGGAACAATTGTCTTCCATGAAACTGGTCTCTGGTACCAAAATGGTTGGGAACTGCTGCCTTGAAAGACTCCTGATAGTTAAAGGTTGAGGGTGGAAGAGAGTTGACACAGTGGAATCCAAAAAATAGTTTAACAGTATAATTAAAGGGAAATGCTAGTGAAAATCAGAAAGTAAAAACTGATAGGAAACTCAGCCTGTTTGAGACTCATTCAAGTTATCATCAATTCTATTTATTGTTTTCTCTCAGTGTTTCCTTGCACTACATATAGTTAGCTGCACATGTTTTTGGTAACTCCCAGTGAATATACTTTTATGTAACTACTTAAATATCAAAATTTTAATGTCAAAATGCAGTTCTTTTTCATAATCAAAGACATAACATCGTGTTCTTTACACTCTCAAAGTATATATTCTCTATTGTTGAAGTATTTTGTGTTCTCAAGAAACTTTTCAAAATGCTTCAAAGGAAATGTGCACCTGCTACAAGAAGGTCCCAGTGGCTGTGCTGTATGTGTGACCCTGCAGTCTGGTCCGTAATGAATAGTCCAGGAGCAGCTCTGCTTATATCTATGGTGGAGTTGTGAGCTCTTAAAATGGGAGTGTGCACAGCCCCCTGGAACCCTAAAACAGAATGAGGGTAAGTAGACTAGTGGGTGAAATGATAGTGGCTAAGATGATACTCCTCTGTAGACGGGGCTCCCCTGGTAGAACATACCCAGACAAGCCTCACAAGAAATTTGAGTCTTTCCCTAAGTGTTGTGAAAAGTCATTCAAGAGCTCTAAGCAGAGCATATATCTATTTTTACAATATCACTCTTCTGCTTCTGGCTTTGAGTATAACTGGTAACAGATCAGCGTTCTAGGCATAAACTATTAAAAAACTTGAAAACTACATGAAACATCTTTTTGCAAGCATCGGAAAACACACGCTGAAGGACTGAATTTCCAATAAGGAGCAGAACAAATGATAAGAAGAGTGTCTCACAATAGCCCTGGATTTCTGCCTGAAGGCACTTTCTAGACTGAGACGGGGCAGAGAGACTCAGGCAGGGCTGCCAGTCACACTTAGCTACAGAGACAGACATTACAGTTTGGCTGGAGGAGGTGAGGTGGCTGGAATCTGCAGGGCAGTACGCGAGAGAGGAGAGAGTGATGAAGAAGAAAGACTCCCAGAAATCTCCATACAAATTTTCTAGAACTTTTGAGCTGTAAACGTAGAGAAGAAACTACACAAAGCCTTGTAGAAAACAACTATGAAGAGAGAAGAAATCCTGGGGCGGGGGGCATCTACCGCAGTACCTCAGTTCTGGGCATTCAGGAAGAACTAGAATCCTGTACATTGCCAGTTCCACTGTATTATAAACCTAAGGAAAAGAGGTGGGTTTTGTTTGTTTGTTTGTTTTTGCCAAAATCTGACAACTTGGTGGGAGACCAAAACCTCGGTATTTTTAGTGTTCCATCTCACTAGGCACCACTCTTCAGGGCACTGGGAGGGAGCAGAGAGCTGCTTTTCAACCTTAAGTCTCTCAATGATCTAGAACCAGTCTGTTAGAAGCCCTCACAAGCCTCTGGTGACCTTAACTTCCTCAAAATCCCAGCACTCCCTACCTCCTACCAGAAGGATCTACTGTAATTTTTCTAAATGAACTCAGACTATAACAAATAAAAGCCAGGATTTGTCTTATGGCTATCTGGTAACTTATGCAGCACCGAAGCCTCTGAGGTAAGAGACCATACTCCTGGATTATTTTTATTTAGATTTCTATTATTATTACTAATAAAAGAAGTAAAAATAATTTCAATGGCAGTAAGAACAAAGTCTAAATGAATGTCTCAGTAAACTGCCACACTTAGTATCTAAAGCAAACTAAAAATTCTATAAATTCAAACCAAATATACTTAATCATTCAGTGTTGTAATTAAGATCTTTTTAAACATGTCATCTGTGTGTCCCTTATGATGACAAGATGCTCTGAGAAGCCATCGTTTAAGCTGACATATACTGTTGGCCTTTAGTTTGCTTTCATTGGTGTATTATCACTCTTATCCCAGACATGGAGATTTAAAAGGAATTAAGATACAACTCAGCACAGCTGAACGAACACACCCATTCAAACATCTGAGCCATGGCGGTGATTATAATTAAGTTGGAAATACAGAGCTATCATAAATTTTACAACCAAACATTGGAAACATTTTCTGGACTGAATCACAGGAAGGGTAATCCGAAACCTCATCTGGCAGTCTTGCTCAGCTCTAGAGAGAACTCAAATTTTGAGGAGGTGAGATAAGTGAATTTGTGGGGCACTGTGCCAGAGAGGAGTGAGTTGAATGGAAAAGAATTTCAAAAATCTTCATAGAAAATCTCCTTGAGACATTTGGAACAACCCCACCCCCCCAACATTAGAATAGGAATAGGCATATAAAAATTAGGAGTACAGATTTGCTTAATAATCTGGAATAACTGTAGGCCCTCGCCTATATGCATCGTGGTTTGGGGTTTAGTGTTGACTGTTTTCTGTACTTTAAAGGGAGGAAGAAAAAAAAAAAAAACATAGAAAATATGTCGAGCATCTTCAATGTGCAAAACTTTGAATGACAGAAATGATTCTGTCATTTCAAAATATAGAGAATAGTAAACATGTCCTGTCTGCAAAAAAATAATGGGCTTCTTTTTTTAGAGACAGAGTCTCACTTTGTCACCCTCTGTAGGGTGCTGTGGCACTACAGCTCACAGCAACCTCCAGCTCTTGGGCTTAGGCGATTCTCTTGCCTCAGCCTTCCAAGTAGCTGGAACTACAGGTATCCACCACAACACCAGGCTATGTTTTTGTTGCAGTTTGGCCTGGGCCAGGTTTGAACCCACCACCCTCAGTATATGGGGCTGGCACCCTACTCACTGAGCCACAGATGCCGCCCAACAATGGGCTTCTTAATAACTGTTTTCAATGGAGGCAGGGAAGGGCTGCTCTGAGGAAGACTCACCTGCTCTACATCTTCCTTGCAAGCAAAGCTAAATGCAATGAGTTTCTCTCCAACTAAGTCATGGTCACTTTTTAACTGTGAGGCTGTTTAGCCACAAGAATACCAAAGTGCTCTGAATGGGGTCCCGCTACTAGGGATCATTAAATCTGGGACTGACAATTATCTGTTTGAGTTAGTTATAATACATACTGATTTTTTTTTTTTTTTAATGAGAACTGAATAATTGAGAGAGCAAAAGGGCAAGGCACTGACTGTTATTAAAGATTTTCTGATAGCTGAATTAAAATGCTTATTTCAGTGGAGCAGAAGGATTTAACAGCAAAGTCACGTTTAACCATGCATGAAGAGAACCACCCTTAAAAAATGGTTGAAAAAAACAATAACTCAATTTTAAATGCCTGCATTTTTTAAAGTAATTGAATAAGACTTTGAAGAACTATGTCAGAATTTTTTTTCTTTTTTTATTGTTGGGGATTCATTGAGGGTAGAATAAGCCAGGTTACACTGACTGCAATTGTTAGGTAAAGTCCCTCTTGCAATCATGTCTTGCCCCCAGAAAGTGTGGCACACACCAAGGCCCCACCTCCTTCCCTCTTTCTACTTTTCCTCCCCCCCATAACCTTAATTGTCATT
>CAUYPK010114576.1:0-26458 GCA_963574355.1 Loris lydekkerianus
TCCAATGTACTCAGCCCTACTATGAAGCTAAACTATAGCTTTCACATGAAGGCTATAACCCAACTATACTACAAGACTATGAGGAAAGGACCAAGGAAGGGGAAGGGAGGGGGGAGGTTTGGGTGGAGGGAGGGTGATGGGTTGGGCCACATCTATCATGCACATTTTTATCTATAATAAAAAAATAAATTAATTATATAATAAAAAAAATCAAAAAAAAAAAAAAAAAGAATATCAAGATTCCACTTACCAGATCAGTGGACTGAGGCAGTGTGCCACCACCTAGGTGGATGGAACCCATGTCTGTGCGACTGCACAGTCAAACCTGGCTGCATTGACCAGCGTTGTCAATTTACCTGATTGTATCTTTTACACCTCAAAAGCCTAGACCAGGTTTTCATCATCAGGGATATTCATTGGGGCTTGTAAGTGTGGAGAAGTCACCACTATTTAAAACTGGTATTCTGGTCACATGCTTTTGTTTAAACTGAAAGAACAGTAGACAGAGTTCCCAGCCCTCGGCTTAGGTGCCCTGCTCCCCTCCCCGTCTCTACGCACCTCAAATCTCCATTTTATACAATGATTTCCTTCTTTAGGTCCCTATGTGTATTGCTGAGATTTAATAAACAGAATAATGCACAGGTGAAAGATGTAAAAGATAAATTAATAGATATAATGAGATACAAAGAACATATGAAGAGATAGAGAAAAGAGTTCTAACATGAAAATTTCATAGCCTCATACAGGTACACAGAGCTTGAAGAGACCTAAGTTTTCAGTCCAAATGTTTTGTACTTGATTCCATGTATCATTATGCAAAATGGAATTTTGATGACACCTTTAGAATGTCAATTTAATTTAATATTTACTGTGTGGCTACCACGTACATAGCATAATGCTACAGACGGGAGACACTTTGTAGGAAGAGATAAGACAGTAACGGCCACCACAGAATTTCCTATCTAGAAGGGAAATAAGATTAAAGAATAGTTCAGATGACCATGTGTCAGTCACTTTGTAAACATTTTACACATTTTAATTTTTGTAACAATGCTAGGAAATAGATACTATTGATGGTCTTTTTAAGAGAGAGAAATGAAGCCTTATGGGGACTAATACTGATCCCCAAGCCATGGTGCAACAGGGTGATCCAGGCTGGGCCCTGGGGCTCCTGAGCCCTCACTTACAGCCACCCCGAGATGCTGCTCGCACCTCTGCCGTGCTGTTCATTCTAACTCCCAGCACAGTATGAAACAGTCTGGGATTATGCTAAAGGCAAACCACAGTGGAATACCTGAGATAAGGAAGATTCCTTAAGAAGAAAGTCTTCTACACTAGCAAAGGTCCCATGTGAGCTGGCATTTGAAGGACTAGTATTATCTTGGCGCCTGGATGGAGGAAAGGGCGCTGCAGTTGGAGGGGAGACTGGAGGGTGCAGGTGTGTCCCAGGAGAACTGGTGGTCTTTCCCGACGGTACTGTAGAGTAAGTGAGCCGGGGTAGGGGCGACCTCGGGGCAGGCAATCCTCCTCCAGCTTTGGGACTTGGGTTTTATCCCACACACAATGAGAAGCCAGTGAAAGGGTGTGTGGAGGAAAGCCATGGAATGCTCTGTGTCTCATGAAGGATTTTCTGGTAACAGGGAGAAGGTTTGGAATCTCTCACTCAGGACTGTAACAGCTGCATCTTCTAACAGAACAACTAGACAACTAAACAGTTAAGAACTAAAGCCAGGCAGTTTAATTTTCAAATGAAACAAGAACAAGAGGTCAGAGAGTTGATGTTCGAGGAAGATACTGAGGACTTGAATCCACGTGGTTTACTTAGTGGATACCACAGTCCTCACGATTTAAAAAGAACTGTTCCACTTCCCAACATCCCATCAGAGTTTTGGGTAAGAAGGGGGGAGGGCAAAGGTCAAAATCATATGTCAATGGAATAAATCCATTTTTATGAGAAAAACAATAGGTTTAGCAGAAATGCCTTCCCCTAGAAAGCTGCTTAAAATCATTGGCTAGACTGGATGATAATGAGAGGAACTATGAGGAAGTATTTATTTTTAACTGAGCACTTGGCTGCTCTAAGAATTCTATCGGTTGGGAAGAATGGGGCGGTGTATATTGCGTGGCTATTGTCAATGCTGGCACAGAGGACATAATAAAGGAAGACATGCCTGTTAGGAAGTGTCTTTGTCTTCACAGGGTTCCACAACAAAATAGTGCAGACTGAGTAGATTAAACAACAGGAATGTATTTTTCACCGTGTTGGAGGTGGGAAGTCCAGGGTCATGCTCAGGTTCTGGTGAGGGGTCTTCCTGGTTTCCAGTGGGCCACCCTCTTACTATGTGCTCACCTGGCCTTTCCTCAATGCACATATGAGACGGTCATCATGCTCTGGTCTCTCTCTCTTTTCTTATAAGGACACTAATTATATTGGGTTAGGGCCCCACTCTTATGAGGGGGAGGACTTGAATCCACATGGTTTACTTAGTGGATACCCCAGTCCTCATGATTTAAAAAGAACTCTTCCACTTCCCAACATTAAATTAAGTAATTTAATCTTAATTACTTTCCTAAATGCCCCATCTCCAAATAGTTACATTGGGGGTTAAGGACCTTCAACATAGGAATTTTGTGGGGACACAAACATTTAGTCCATAACAGCAGGTGATTAAAAATTCCTTGACAAAGAAGGAAAGAAGACCTACATTAGGCTATTGGTTGGGTTCAAGAAAGGGAAACTTGAGGACAAAATGTTTGGATGATAATTAATCAACATCTTTTGAGTGGTTATTATGTGCCAGACACTCTGCAGCGATTCATTTAATTCTAACAATAATGTGATGTGATTGTTATTTAACAGAGGAGAGAACAGAAACTGGGGGTTGGTAGAAAACTTACCTGGTCGTGGTCTGGGCAAGGTTACTCTTCCTATGAGAGACAAGGGAGAGGGAGAATCCACAAATCACTTCAGATCTTGAAGAATTTGCTGGTACATTTAGTAGAGGGAAAGAGCTGAAGATCTAGAGACCTGGGAGGAATATCGAATTAAGACATGAAGGAAGTAAGTTTGGGGAAAACCCTGCAGAAGGGAAGAAATGGTCTAGTAAGGAGGTGGGAATGTGACTCTTACATGGAGATCAAGGGCCTGAGAACATTTCAGAGACACAATATGCAGAGAACATTCAGCTGTGAAGATGAGCGCGATTCCAACCCTGAGGAGAAAGAGCAGAAGAAGCAGGCTGAGGATGGAAGCTGGAGCACTTGGTGCTTTTAGGAAGCAAGACAATTTCTCCATTGTCACAGGAGGGATACCAGGACACCCAGTGCTGCTTCAGCTCCGATACCCACAGTGTCAGAAGTACCCGATGCCACTGTACCAGGTGGCCAGTCGCCTTTCTTAGTTTGGGATGGGATGAACATCACGCACCTGCCGGGTTGGTGATGAGCTGTGAGCACTAACTGGGCATGCTCATGAAATGCCATCAGGGTGAGCAGAGTGCTGCGCAGGCCAGTTTCTTATTATATCTTACATCTAATTGTATTTTTAAAACAATCTCTACTGTGATTGATGTACCTTTTGTGGTTTAATAGCTGATTTCTGTGGTAGATTTTATATCTCAATAAAAAACACCAGGTAATGTCTTAAATAGTTTGGGACGCTTTCCTTAGACATCAAAGACACAATTTATGAAATCTCTAAACTTGGTTCTTTTCATTTCTCTTATAACACATTGACATTGGTAGCCAGAGTCAAGGACATAAAGAAGGAAGGAACAATAGCACATTTAATATCTTTTGTGTAGGCCAGAGATTCCACCCCTAACTCAGGGATGCTGTACCTAAACCCTGCCCGACTGGAGGTCAAGGGTGGCTGGCCTTTCCCTCTCCTACAGGAGACAATCCCTGGTTCTAGAGGATGGGTCTATGTTTTCAGCTGTCTTTAGTTCTTTTTTTTTTTTTTTTTTTTTAATTATGAAGACTTTCTTCCTCATTCCAGAACCTGCGGCATAGCTGAGAAGCAGGTCTCTACTCATGATAAAAAGGGCACAGATCCAAGAGCTTTCCATACACATGCCAAAATTATTCATTTTTCTGAATATAGTTTAACAATCTGAATATCTATGTGGCAACCTTTGTTTCCCAGATGCATATTAATTCTTGCCTTTCTTTCAAAAGGTGCCAGTAAAAAGAACAGAAAGCTCAATGAATACTCTTCTTTATGGTGAAGAGGACGGGAGGGGTATGAAAATATTTGCGAACCATTCCCACATTCCCACAGTCCCAGGGGCAAGAATCAGTGAAACTGTGGATCAGACGTTCCCACAGAGGCCGCCTAATTCTGATCACTACCCACAGCCCAGTCTGCACCCCCACGTCTCCCTCATGTTCTGCCCAAAGTTTTTTCCCTGAGACTATCAATGCATATTCTTCGTGTTCCTGACATTAGAAAATTTATCAAAAGACATAAATACTAGGGTCCACAAGAAAACATTAATAAGAAATATCAGTCGCAAAGGCATGCCCTACGGACATTGATTTAGCTCCAGGTAAAGGCAGAATATCAACTCTGAAAACTTCTTTCTAGCCTGAATTAATTCAGAATGATGTTAATTAGACATTACCTACTTGGTCACCAAAGACTGGTTCCATTTAAATTGAAAAGTGCCGAGGGCATAATGTCAGATTTCTGAAATAACACAGAACCAGGAAGGAAGGTTACTCTTATAGAAGATGGAGTTAGCATCCCCAAATTGGAAAGCATCCCAAACTATTTAAGACATTACATGGTGTTTTTTATGGAGATGTCCGTGATGGTGGGCTGAAGCTAGTGAAATGAAATCTACTAAGGGTGACTAGGAAAGTCTGCACTGAGATTCAGAAAACTTAAATTGAACTTCCTTATGCAAAGGGATTTTGTGATTTCAAACTCAGCTAGATCAGGGTGATGGAAGGATGAAAAGTGAATGTGTTCACAGATGACAAGACAAGGCTGCTAGCGCTCATATCAGCGGATGTCACAATACGACCCATTTGCTTGTTTTTCATTTAGTAGTGGGGTCTGGGTAAAGCAGACAGTTGCATCATGTAAGGGGTGATGGGCATTAGGGAACCAGCAAGTGCCCGGGCTGAAGAGCAGAGTCATCAGTACTCCGTTTTGGCTACCTGTGTTGCAGGAATTCAGGATCTGTGTTCCAGATCTTCACTTTCCATTTCAAGAGACTTTGGATATGTGGATTCCCAGCACCTTGAATAGAAAGACTGTATCTAGCCAGTGGGTCTCTTATTTTTGCCTGTGTGTTAGATATACTGTCTGGATCTTAGGACAGAGAAGTAGACTGGAGAGAAAGGCTTTGTCACTTTATAGGTCATCTTAAAGGTGGCAGTTGAATCAATGGTAGTCAATAAAATCACCAGGGGTTACCTACAGAGCAAGAAGTTAAAGCTTTACTGTTTTATTGGGTTTATTTGAATATATATTTTTTAAGAATTGATTTTAATTTGTTTATTGGCTTTTTAGCATTATATTTTTAGTTATCACTCTAAGAACTACCATACATACTCTTAAATTTTCACAGTCCACTTAGAGACAAACTGTGCCATTTTATGAAAAAATATACAAATTTTGCGGTTATTCATATATAAACCCATTTCCTCATCTTTTTTGCTATTGTTGTCATGTATATTATTACCTACCTGCTTTACACGTCCCATAATACAAAAGTATGGTTTTTTGATTGAAGCAGTCTTTTCTTGGACAGAGCCTCAGCTGTCACCCTGGGTAGAGTGCCGTGGCATCACAGCTCATAGCAACCTCTAACTCCTGGGCTCAAATGATTCTCCTGCCTCTGCCTCCCAAATAGCTGGGACTACAGGCACCCGCCACAACGTCTGGCTATTTTTTGTTATAGCCGTCATTGTTGTCTGGCGGGGCCGGGCTGGATTTGAACTCGTCAGCTCAGGTGTACGTGGCTGGCGCCTTAGCCACTTGAGCCACAGGCGCTGAGCCTGAAATAGTCTTTTCTATTTACCCACAAACTTATCATCTAGTATCAACCTGAAGAACTTCCTACTGCACGTCTTCTAGGCCAGATCCATGAGGAACAAATTATCTTCCTTCTAATTTACATTTACCTTAATTCCTGAAGATTATTTTCACTGTATATAAAAGTCTGACTTGAAAGCTTTTTTCCTCTTATCACTTCAGTGATATTTATCCACTGCAGGCCGGCTCCATAGTTACTGATGAGAAGTTAGCAACTGTTCGTATTGTTTTTCGTATATCTATGGGTGTGTATATATATTGACTTCTGTAATTACAATGTATAAGATAACAAATGGCATCGGTATAAATCAAATATTGCAATTTTAATAGCAGTTTTCCCCCTTTTTATAATGTGTACACACACACATACAGAGTGTTCCTTCTGACGACAGTAAGAATTTTTTGTTATCTTTGATTTTCTTTAGATTAACCATAATGGGTCTTACTATGGTTTTCTTTGAATCTTGTTTAAATTTTCTGAACTTCTTGAACCTGTAAATATCTTTCACTAAATTGGGGAAATTTTAAGTATTCTTTACTGGAAAAAAATTTTGCCTTATTTTTCCTCTTTTATCTTTGTACAACTCAAATCACATAGATTTTAAGACTTTTGAAATTTTCCCACAGGCTGATCTATTTTTCTCCTTATTCTTAGGATTTATGACTGTTTTGATCTATTTTCAGCTTCACTGACTTTTTCATTCTAGTATCATCACCTCGTTCTAAGCTCAGACGGTTAATTAATTTTTTTTTTATTTTAGGTGTTGCATTTTTCAGTTCTAGTTTCTCTGGTTAATATTTATGCTTTTTATACTTCTGCTGAGATTTATTTAGCACTTTTTCATTTATTATACACTTTTTAATATTTTTAAATTGATGCTAAAATATCTACTTTAAAATCTTTGCTAATATTAACGTCATTTCAGGATCATCTTTTATTGATTAACTTTTCTCTTGGGTTGGTGTCATATTTTATTTTTCTTTAGATGTCTAGTAGTTTTACCTTGCACATGTAGTAATCCTAGACATAGTAAGTGATGTATTTTAGAAACCCTGAACTCTGTTACATTCTTCCAAAAAGTTTTGATTATTTTGTTTCAAGCAGATATAGTTCACTTCATTATAAATGAATTCCAAATTTTGTCATCTCTGTGGTGGACAGGAGCTAAACTCTACGTTCATTTCTTTTAATCTCAGCTTCACAGCTTGTAGTCAACCCTGTGCAGACAGAGTTCAAGGTTCCTCCACAACTTTGGGCAGAATGTCCACATGAAATGTTGAGTTTGTTCTCTGCCTGCCTCTGTCCTGTTCAATCCTCCCTAAATGCTTAATTCCTCAAGCTTGTAAAACTGTTGCTTTTCATCGAAGTTTTGATTTCCTAGCTTAGCCCTAACTTGGACCTGGTCTCTGGCTGCAAACTGTAAAAACAGCAGAAAACTTACCACTATTATTTCCTTCCTTCAAGCATCAATCGCCTCTCACTCTTTGCCTGCCTCTGTTCTCTCTCTCTTATGTATTAATAAATGATTTTTATTTTTTTTCCAGAGTTCACAGTTGTTACCTACAATACAGTTTGTCTGACAGGAGCTACTGTGGCATTACCAGGGGCAGAAATTGCAAACAAGTAAAGTGGAGAGTTGGGAGCAACCCCTTAATTCAGGAGCAATGGGCATGTTAATCACAACGGAGTTAAGTATTCACAGTGACTCACTGGGTCTAGGAGTCCTGCTCTCTAGAGCCCAGATTACCAGACACATGGTGGTCTGCATACTGTCCTTTCCACTCAACATGTAGGACACAAGCACCTTGCTTCCTACGGCAGTCCCCTTACCTCCAGAGTTGTTCTGATCTCTACAAAATCTGTTCCCTACACTGCCATGAAAGTGATCTGTGTAACAACAGATCTTATTGTGTCATTCCCTGTTTAAGAATCCTTCCACAGGTCCAGATTTGCCCACAAAAGAAACCCCAAACTTTGTAGCAGGGCTTATAAAATAACACAAGACTTGAGATCTTGGACATTCTTGCTCCTCTCTGGTCACTTTTCCACCCTGTCCCACCGCCACCCCCACTAAACACATTGAGCTTTAAGGACAATCGGGTCTCACTGATTCATGAAAGTCACTGACATTTTTAAGCTTCCACCTGCTTGCAAATAACATCACCTTACCCTTCATTACATCTCTGGCTCTTGTTACTATTTGACATTACAATACAGGCCCGTGTTTCATTTATCTACTCATTCATTCATTCATTCATTCATTCATTCATTTTTACTGTGTCTGTCACATGGGAATTCAAGCATCATCCTTTTGGTTTTGTTCACAGCCCTGTCTCCAGTACTCAGAATACTTCCTGGCACATAATACCAACTTCAATAAATACTTGTAGGATGAATAATGCTCTTACAGATTAAGTGTTCCCCCCTCACTTCCTGCTCAAATCAGCCTAGTGAAGGCGTACTTAGAACCCAGCTCAACTGTTGATGTTCTTTTGGAAATCCCTGTCAATGTTCCCTCGCCTGGATACTACTAGAATGAATTATTGTCTGAAGTCATTTTTCCGTAGAACCCATTTTCCTTGTTTCCCTTTCTTGTTTCTCTGCCTGTTTCTGTGTTTACCATGGCACCATGGTGTTCCAGGGAGATTACTCATGCACCGACTTGTCATTTCATCCCCTGCACCTTGTTCACCACACGATTCTTAGTTCCCTTCCGAGTGGAGTCCCTTTCTGGCATGTCTCCTCCTCTGGAGAAAAGCCCTTTTGTTCCCATCAAGCCCACAGATAAGGTCTAAGACACACTTGATTATACCAAAATCTGGATACCTCATACTTATAATTAAGTGTGATTTTGGTGTCTTGGGAAAACTGATGATAGTTTATTAATTATTGAGGCAGTCTTAGATATGAATTGGGAAATTATGGGGGAAACTGCTAGCTGGTTTTTAGGGCCCCAAATCACAGTGTTTCTTGTGGATTTATTATTTCTTAATGTTTTCAAGCCTTCTCAGGATTAAAACCTTGAGCTTCTTTTTTCAGTTAGAGTTGTGCTTAAATTTCAGTGGATGACTTTTCAATAGATCAAGTGTCCGCACACATTTAGTAGGCAGCATTGTCCTAGCATCTGGAGAACAAGTTCTCTTCCACCGCAAACTGCAATGAAGCAGAATAAAAAATGTAGACTGAGTTAAAGTATCGAGGATCATAAAATGACATTTCTAGGTTTACCGTTCAGAAAAAAATCTTTTTTTTTTTTTTTTTTTTTCCTTTTTGAGGCAGAATATCACTCTGTCACCCTGGGTAGTGTTGTGTCATCACAGCTCATAGCAACCTCAAACTTTTGGGCTCAAGTAGTCCCCTTACCTCAGCCTCCCAAGTAATTGAGATTACATGCACCTGCCACAACATCAGGCTAGTTTTTTTATTTTTAGCAGAGACAGGGTCTCACTCTTGCTCAGGCTGGTTTTGAACCCCTGAGCTTAGGTGATCTATCTGCCTTTGCTTTCCAAAGTTCTAGGATTACAGGCATAAGCCACCATGCCTGGCCAGAAAAAATCTTTTTAAGTGTTGAAATTATGTTGAATAGTGTTGGAAAACCCATAAGTTTATAACTACATTATTATTATCACCAAAAACAAAATAAGAATTAACCTTTGTTTAGTCTCCTCTGAAATCTTCTTTCACCTCCTGCATGAAGGGCTCCGCCGCAACTTGGACTTTACCTAACGGACACTAGCAATGTAACCTAATCATACATATCATTCTATTAATCTGATATAAAATAAAATATTAAAAAGGAAATAAAAATAGTGGGTAAGGAAATATTTCAAAATGAAAAATCACCCCTCTTTGTTCTGTTTCATGTATCTGTATTCCCTTTGGTAAGCCCTAGCAACCCAGCTTGCTGTATAAATGTTTGTTCTCTGCCCACACAATGGTAGGTAAATGATTCCAGAAGAAAAAGTACATGGTCACCTCTTCAGCAGCTCCAGCAGTGTAAGAATCTTTGTACTTATGCATACAACAATGCACATATAAATCACCGACTTCCCCTGAGATGAAAAGCCGAGGCCACGTGAGCGTATTTCAGCCTTTAACTTGGACACCTGGGCTGCATGCCCAGCGATGACACACCATCCGTGTTTGTAAAGGCAATTTGATTTCAGTTGTTAGTATCAGTTACCATCATCCCACATTTAAAGCTACCGGCCCAGTGCCCTTCTCTGAGCGCCCACAGATCCTGGGAGCTGCAGCCGGTATTTGGCACTTATGTCCATTCTCTCCCATTGTCCCCGGGCCATCCCTTTGAACAGGATTTTTCTCTTCATTTTATTACAAATTCTTGAATCCAAGGATCATGTTTGATATTTCTCAGAAACCTCATTCACGTCTAGCCCAGAAGCCTGGTCTAACAAATGCTCCAAAAATGTTGATTGATTCAAAGTAGATCTTTAATTTTATGAGAAATATTTTTAGAATGAAGGAAATACTTGCTTTGGTGTTTGAAAAATAAGATGGATATGTTTAAAAAAAAAAAAAAAAGAAAGAAAGAAATGGGTGACTCTTAAGGACTACAATTTCCCCAGCAGCACATAAATTTTTATATTGTAATAGAAGATCCCAATCTAACTTTATGAGGAATTTATTAAGATACAAAGGAGAGAGGGTATGACGAATTGAGTTTAGTATTTCTACTTCTTCAGCAATTATTTCCACCACCAGCAATGGAAAAATACAAAGTTGTCGATCTTGCTCAAATCTTGCTTAAGAGCCCGCCTGTGTGTTTTCTCTCCTGCCTCCCCCTCCCCGCACTCTGCAACTGAGTCAGACCCCGAGGCCGTGTTTCCAGTTAGGAGTCATCAGCAGAGCCAGGCAGCTGTTCAGAAACCTCTGAGGAGACAGCAAGTGGCTCTGATGGAGTTAACGTGGTGACTCACTTGGGACATTCTCAGCAGGTTAGCTGAGACGCTCCCTTGTTGTACAGAGAATTCAGTCTCGCTGGGCATGCGCCCAAGAACCTGGGCCGAGGGTGACAACAGCAGAATGCCTCTTAGCTGCCACTGGTCGCTTTGCTCTTCTCAGTTTTCAGTTTTGTCAGACGTGGATTTTTGTCTAACGCAATCATGGACGCTGATGGGAACAGCAGGCTGGGCAGCTGTTGACTGTTTGACATAACAGAGGGGAGGTTTGGTATCTGGAAATGCTCAACACAAGTTGCCCTGTGAGCTTTGATGATGACTTTCACATATAAAATTATGGGTCAGAGGCAGGAAGCTGAGCACTCTTCATGCCAGTAAGTCTAGCTTGGCAGAGGTAAGATTTTTATGTTTTCAGAACGATTTCATTCATCTCAGAAGATTTCTCTACAAAATGTTATGATATTATCAAGTTACTCAACTGTGCAACAATAAGACCAAATCAAAGCTGCCCAAATGAAAAAGGTACATGAAAGAGACATGAACACACTGCTGTTTTGGGAGCTTACACAAGTGTTTCACTCACACAGAAGGAAATGGATAAGCATATGATGAAAAGGTGTTGTGCATTTTTTCATTTTGAAATATGATTATTGGGGAGGAAGAAAGGTGATTGCCTGAATGGGTACAGGCGATTGCACTAATGTACACAGCTATGATTTAACAATAAAAAAAATAAAAAAATAAAGGGCAAATATCTTATCATTACTCCTGACAGGTAGACATTTTAACAAATAAGGAATAATAATTCTGATATTAGGTCATTAGATTCAAACTCCATTTCCCTAAAATTCTGGTATTAGGGTGTGGCTTCCATATTTAGAAATGATTTTGTTTCCAGAAGACTTGTATAGTAGAAACATCTAATTTGTCTGTTTATGTTCACTAGAATCAAGTTTGTTTCATTTGTGATTAGATCCAAAAAGTAATTGATAGTGAGAGGAGAGCCTGGACGAGAGAATAAAAAATGAATTAACTTCTTTTCTCTCAAAAAAATTTGCATTAAATAGAAGTTAGTAAATTAAATGACTATTTTTCAACCTGTATAATTTACTAGGTGCTTTAATGGATTAAACAATATTTTTAAGCTCTGGCCCTTTAAGTATACACAGTCTAAGTCCTAAAGAGATGAGCTGTGCTGCCCGTATTTGTGGGATCTTCACAAGGGCAGGGATTGTGGATTTCTGCTGACTACCTCATGGCAGATGCTTAATAAATGTTGGTTGAATAAATTAATTTGGACCACAGGAAGTATCGTCTCTTTTTGGCAGAAGAACAGATTAGCAATTAGGATCAAGTAGAAGGGAAGATGGGGATTTAGGGTGATTTAAATCAAGATTACGGAAGCCGTTGGAAGCAGGGCTGGGGGTGCGGGACGACAGTTGTGTGAGTGAGTTTGTGTTGCCTGGATGGGGCCTGTTTCTTCACGTGGCATCAAAGGCCAAGCAAAATCTCACAACTGGAGAGACTGCACAGAGCTTCAGGGTCTCGGGGGGGAAGGATGAGAGCAGCCCCGTGATAGGGACGGGTGGTTTGCTAACTCGTCTCTGCCCTCTTGGTTCATATCTTGGGGGTCTTCCTCCCTCACTTTTTCCTCAGTGTTCATCCAAAGCAGAGCTGCCAAATACAAACGACTGGTTACGCATTAGACACACGCAGAGTCTTCCGCCTTCCCGTGGGGGGGAGTTTTCCCTCCCTGGGTCCTACTGGTTGGTTAGAGGCATTTCCAGCTATTCGCCTCATCATCTCCTGGTGATGGCAGGTAACTGGAGAATAGCGTTAGTCTTTCCAGGTGAGAAACTTTCTCCACGTTCGTATGTTTGTGGGGGGCTGTATATCTCTATCTGTGTGGATGGAGAGAAAAATAGAACCGATTTTTTCTTAAAGTAGAAAATTAACTTGTGCAGTTTTCCCCTTCACTATTCTATATGCTGTTTCTTTTTTTAAAAAAGCATTTTTAATTACTAATACTTGGTAAGTTTATTCTAAGATATTCCAATTTGAGGTTATTAATGTCAAATGATACCTGTGTTAGTTCTACGGAGTGAAGTCACACTGTAACACCCATCATAATGGAGTAGTCACTGATCCCTTGGTGTCATCAGGCTGTTCAGAAATCCATGTTTTGTACTATTGTGTACAGAGGAATCTCTCTCTCTTTCTAAATACATGCAAACACACATTTACTAAAAGTATAAAACATGACCCACGGTGGGGATGATTTATTCCAGGGCACCAGCGCATCTGTATTGTTTAATTGTCTTATTACCTTATTTTCACATGAAATGAGGCCATCGTTCCCAGCACAGAGACCAGCTCCGTATCTGTCACGTCTATACGAGTGTCTGAATTCACTTCTGTGAGCGGCCCACTTCCCCACTCCACTTCCTGTGTTTGGTAATGCAGACAAGCAGAACATTGTGTCATTGTGCTGGTGACACTCCTTCAAGGCAGGGAGGATCGAAAACTGGAACTGGATTTAATGGGACTTATTAATAAAAGAAAAAAAAATGTTTTGCTCTCACTCCCTGATCTGGAGGGCCTGCGAATCTTGAGGTATGAGGTAATTCAGACTCCACGGCAGGCAGCCCCCTCCCCAGAGAACTGCCATGTGGAGATTGCCCTGCACTTGGCTGTGAACCTTGTATAATATACAATCAGAATAGAAAATTGTCTATGAGCTGATGTGTGAGATGACTGGAATATGCTGAGAGTGTTCTCCTTTCCAATATAAAAAGCCAGCAGGCTTCTAACACTTACAGACTGACAAGGGGAGGTGATCTACTCTGATTTCGAGTCATTCCTGCTGACCCTTATTCTTCATTCCCTAAATGTGGTCTTGCAGCTGTCTTGTGTATTTTCAGCACCTCAGAATGAGTTTGGAGGGGAGAGGTCAAGTCAAAGAGGTTAAACCAAGGCTTAAGACAGACAGAGTGCCACGTGTGGGTCCAGGCGGTATAGTTTACACATTTAGTGCAGACAAGGTTTTTCCAGCTACCGTGGTTAGCACTGCAACCTAGGGCTGTCACTCTGACCAAACCCTGACTTCATCTCTCAGTACTGTGCTGCGTTGTCCCGGGGCGGAAGGGAAAATGAGCTACTGGCTCATGAACTGCTCCTACAGGTTTGTCTTAGAAGAGTCAGACTTTGTTTTACAAAGATGGTTCGATTCATTGATTAAAAATAACTTAAAAAAAAAAAAACAACTGGGTTTGTTTGGTGTTAGAACTTAAGTGGTTTTCCTTTGCACAAGTAAAAATTATCTAAGGTCATAGAGTTCAGATCCAGAGCTCACCCACGTTGAAAAGCCAGGTTGCGAAACAAACTCATAGGGACAGCTGGGCAGAGGTTCTTGACCCCCAGGGTTACTTGATCAACGAGAGTCGTAAAATTAAGTCCCAGTGGATATTAAGGCTTCAATAACCTAGTTAGACCGTCTCTATCTACACTTAACTCAGAGAGATAAAGTAGGAATTGGCTCCGTGGCTTGAATCTCAGCTCTGTCATTTACCAGCTGTGTGATTTGGGACAATACTACTGTATTTTACAGTAAATAAAATGCTTCATTTTCTAACATTTCTGACTGTTGTTGTCATACTAAATGACGAGGGGTGCCAAAATCAGCTAAGCAACATTAAAGGAAAGATTGTTGGGTTCTACCCCCTGAGTTCCTGAGTTTCTGAGTTTCTATCACTGGTAGGTGATAATTTGCATTTCTCAGTAAGGCTGAGGTTGCTGTTCCAAGAACCATACATTGAGAACCACCAACCCAGAGCAAGTTGTTTTGAGTTCTTTTTTTTGCAATGTGGCAATGACAATAACACCCACCTCACTGAGTATTGTTGAAATTAAATACAGTATCCTAAGAAAAAGCCTTAGAATCCTAATTGACACAGTGTAAGTGTCTGGTGGCACTGGTGTTGTCACTGATAATAACAATGATGGAGAATTCTTCTCCTTAGAATACCTTATGTATATAGACAACAGCTAACTATGCACTGGTAAAATCCTATTAAATAAAACTATCCAACAACACTGAATATGTGGGCTCAGGAAAAAATACTGGACCTTTAGGGATTTTTAATGAAAACACTTGGTCCTTGGAAAACGTCTCTGGGAGCCAGAGTCCCTTTGAGAGCTATGGAAATGCACTCAAAAGTGCAGTGGACCTTGCTCCTACCAAAAAGGTTTTCACAGACATACACAGGAAAGTGTGTGGGCTCAGTGGCGGCTTTGCTGCTGGGTAGAGGACGGCGAGGCGAGGGCTGCCCACTTCAGCAGGGAGGGGCCGTCCCAGAAGCAGCAGCTGTGCCTTCTCTTCATAATCCTGCGTCATTTGAATTAAGCAAAGGGATTTTCATTCTCTCTGATGACTTACCTTGTCACACTTACAGAGTGACAAATAGACCTGCTCTGGGGTCAACCACCCTGTACCCCAGCACCAGTCTGGGGCATCTGCCAGCACCTGGGACAAGCTGCTGACCCTCCCTGGGGCTTGGATTCTTCCAAGTAAATGACAGGACTGCAGCAGACAACATTTGACCCACTTCTAGAATGGACGGTGGCGGTTATGTTAGGAGATGACAACCTGGCATGGTCTTTCCAACAGGACGTCCTTTCTCCCATTTTCTTCAATGAGCTCCTCTTACATGGCTGTTTAATTGTGCTCATTTCTCCTACTGAACCTACAATACGCTGCCTTTTTCATAAATAGTCTAATGTATGTTCTCATCAGTGCTTTGCCATTTCTGCCTGAGCCAGTGGGTTGGCCCCATCTCGTGTTCGCTGTCACCTGGATTGTCAGAATACTCTGGTTCACCTCCAAGCCTTGGCATTTGCTCTTTCCTCAAACTGGAACATTCTTTCCCTCCTGCTTTGCCTCCTCCCAAATGTCCCTCTCCCTCCCTCAAGACCCCTGTCTGGCCTTCTCAACCTGGCTCCATCTAAAGCCCCAGGAGCAGGTTCCACACCCTTCCTCTGGGAAGCCCCCGACCTTATGCAACCGGCTCACAGCACTCGCCACCCTGCTGACCTGCCCCATGTGATTTGTATCTTAGTTCTGTCACTTCCTGTATGACCTGGGGCAAGTTTCTTCTCTACACCCTAAATTCTTAATCCATAGAATGAAGATGGTAAATAGCTACCTTTTGTGCTTCTGTGAGGACAAATAAGAAGACCTACACCATCTAGTGCCATGGTGGTCAATGGTGGCTTCCATTAAGACAATTCATCTTCATTGTTAGACAGTCTTTATTACACATAAAACACCTGAAGTAAACTTTTGGAAAAGTCATGAATCACAGTCAAATTATGGTTAAAACATTAGCCATGATGTTGCTCAAAACAGGGATTCCATATAATTTTTATCAGGAGTTCTCAACATACTCATGCTGCAGAATCACCTGGAGAATTCATTCCTGACCTTTCTTCCAAGCACAGCCTTTCATGTTCCACTGTTACCCCCAGATGAGTCTAAGGAGCAGCCAGGTTGAGAACTGCTCCTGAGAGCCCCAGGCAGGTGCAGCATAGGCCATCCTTTGATGCAAGCCTAGTTTGCATCTTAAGAGGTAAACCTTACACCTTTATTCAGAAGTAGGCTGTGCTAGTCTGACCAAGCTGCTGTAACAGAATATCATAAACTGGGTTGTTTATAAACAGCAAAAAATTATTTTTTACAGTTCTTGAGTCTGGAAGGCCCATGATCAAGGTGCTGGCAGATTTGATGTCTGGTGGGGGTCTGGATCCTTGTCATTTTTTCAGACAGTCTCACTCTGTCACCCTTGGTAAAGTGCCATGGTGTCACAGCTCACAGCAACTTCTAACTCCTGGGCTTAAGTGATTCTCTTGCCTCAGCCTCCCAAGTAGCTGGGACTACAGGCACCTGCCACAATGCCTGGCTATTTTTAGAGACGAGGTCTTGCTCTGGCTCAGGCTGGTCTTGAACCTGTGAGCTCAGACAATGCACCCACCTTGGCTTCCTGAGTGCTGAGATTACAGGCATGTGCCACTGCACCCAGCCCCTCTTGTCATCTTTTCACAGCAAAAAGGAAACATGGGAGCTTTCATAAGCTCCTTAATTCCATTCATAAGGGCTTCTAATTACCCCCAAAGGCCTGACCTCCTAACACCATCACCCTGGAGGTTATAATTTCAACATAAAACATTTTGAGGAGACCTTTAGACCATAATATGAACCATGGTTGTACTTTGAGAGAAGTTGGCATGTGGACATGAGAACAGACCACCCCTGGGCTCTCCTCATAAAGCATGGAGAGGTTATCTTGGGCTGAAATTTTTCAATGGCAGGGGTCATCTTGGCCATACCCGTGTGGCCAACATGAGGCCAAATATGCCAGTGGAGAGAATCAGCTATGTAGTACGTACTCAGGTAGTCAATGGATTTGGCTGAAGAGGGTTGGTTTGCCATTTCAGTTCAATTTTGAAAATTGTTAACTAGATACAATGACATTTGGTTTTGGCAGGATGGATGTGGAACTCCTGTTTCTGCACATAACCACCCAGCAGACTACTTCTTCTGCATAATTCTAGTTCTTTGTGATAAAGTTGAAGCTTCAATTCATCATAGAAGATGTGTCTTCTTGTTGGTTATGCTGTATGATAGCTGCATCAAATTAGCTAAATATGTTCTATTTTTCTATGGCATATGACTTACTATTGGAACCTAATACGTCAAATGACAGTTCCATTTCACTGTGAATTTAGCATTAGTATTAAAATCCAGTATTTAATCCAGAAATGATTATCAGATTTATATCCATTGAGTGTTGAGAGCTAGCAGAAGGCCATATAAATATTTATAACAGGTCTTCCAACATTCTCCAATTTGTTACAGCACCTAAAGGTAACTAATACACACAACTAAATTGCCTGTCATGTAAATGTCATCTCCATCTTTTAATGCTCTCAGATCTTCCCCCTCCCTTACCTTGGACATCCAGCCAGTGGCATGTCCCGTCTACTCTGCTTCTTAATTGTCATTCATTCTTCTCTAATCAAAGCTTTGGGAACACACTTGATAATGCAGTGGACCTTCTTCCTACCAAAGATGTTGGCACACACGTGCGCCCAGCCTCACAGCTTCCTGCAGCACACAGTCATACTCCTGCAAGGCCGAGGCACTGGAGAATCTGCAGTCTTCCCCTGGGAGTTCTGGGCGCACGTGCTGTTACCCCTTATGGGCTTTGGTGTCAGATGGCTCCCAGTACCAATGCTGGCTCCACTATTTAGCAACCAAATAAGTGCAGTTGGTCCTCTGAGAGCTGTTTTATAAAAGGGACTTGGGCATCCACAAATTTTAGATTCTGAGGGAGGGTCCTGGAAGTAATTCCCTGTGCATGCCAAGAGATAATTGTACAGTGATATTATCTGTATCAGAGGTTTGCTGTGAGGTCTCAGTTTTTTTGCTTTTTATTTTTAAATTGTTTTTGTTTTTGTTTGAGACAGAGTTTCACTCTATTGCCCAGGCTGGAGTGCAGTGGCAACAGCCTACCTTACAGCAACCTCAAACTTCTGGGTTCAAGTGATCCTCCTGCATCAGCCTCACAATTACCGTATATACTCAAGTATAAGCCGAGTTTTTTCAGCACAAAATTTGTGCCGAGTTCGGGTTTTTCAGCACAAATTTTGTGCCAAAAAAACTCGGCTTATACTCAAGTATACACAGTAGCTGGGACTACAGGCACCCACGTTAATACCTGGCTAATTTTTCTATTTGTTTAATAGACACAGTGTCTCACTCTTGCTCAGGCTGGTCCCGAACTCCTGAGTTCAAGGGATCCTCCTGCCTTGGCCTCCCAGAGTGCTAGTATTACAGGCATGAGCCATGGCACCAGGCCTGCTGTGATGCTTAAATGGGCCAACATTTGTTGTGGCTTATTGATGATAAAAATGTTCCTAATTCTCCACCCTTCCTGTGTCCAAGTCACTCTACATTGTAACTTTCCAGCTCTTTTCATCAAAACGTAAGGTTTGTTTTTCCTTCAATCTTTTCCTCTGGCTCCCCCGGGAATTCCCTGTGTCTTGCTTTGTGCGGTGGAACTCAACAGAGGGAGCTCCCTGCTAGGCGCCCGTCTTTCAAGCCTGGCATGTCTGTGTGAACAAGCCTGGGCCGGTGTGCTGGGGTAGAGCTTGCATGTGACAGAGTCAGGGGCAGCACCCCCGCAACCAGCTTACCCCTAGACACAAGGGTGGTCAGCCTTGATCAGCAGAGCTGCCTACCTGATTCAAAGTGGGCCACAGATGCATGGCTGGGGCCAGCCGGTTCCAGAAGAAACACCTGGATGACCCATACGCTAGAGAGTATCAATACATGCTTATTACTTCAAACCATTAAGTTTGGGACTGTTGTGCAATAAGAGATAACATACATGGATAGATAATAAGTGTTAAATATTATTATTAATACATATAAAGATAAAATGTTACCCTTATCAGCAAGCATTATTCCTTCTTTGATGTTTGTGTGACACCCTTTGCCCCCGCCCCATCCCTCTCGTCTCTGGTGTTTCACTGATCACTTTGCCACTGACATGACTTGTACGTGAGGCAGCGTGTTGTAATAGTCAGTGCCACGGGCTCTGGATCCAGGCTGCATGGGATCATGCTCTTGACTCTACCATTTACTAACAGATGACCTTGGCAAGCTCTTCATGTGTCTGTGTTTCAGTTTTCTCATCTATAAGATGGGAATGGTGATAACCTTACCTACCTCCTACATTGTTGCAGGAAGTGGTTAAATTCATGCCCACAAAGTGCCAGGGGCGTGTGTTTGGCTCACGAGGTACCGAAGAAGAAGAAGAAGGCTATGTTAACTATTGTGATGAAAATGTGTCAAATGGTCTGTGAAGCTAGTGTATGATGCCCCACGATCATATCAATGTATGCAGCTATGATTTAATAAAAAAAAAAAAAAAAAAAAAATTTGTCTTGTCCCCTGCAGAGAGCTAACTCCTTGGCTGAAGGCTTCCTGCTCCTTCCATCTCCATATTCTTAGGTGTGTCATAGTACCTAGCACAGTAGGCTCTGAAAAACACATTTTTTATTGGAGGAATGATTATATCCAAAGTCAGGCCAAGTTTTTCAATAAGGGTGTTAGCTTTTTAATTTTTTTTTTTTTTTTTTTTTTTACATTTAGATAGAAACTCATCAAAGCATGGACACCATCTTGCTAAACAGTCTGCCGATTTACTGCAAGTGATAGATTTTTATTGTTGCTGTAGCAAATTATCACAAAATTCGTGGCTTAAAAAAACTCAAATTTATTACTTGATAGTTCTGGAGGTAGAAGCTCAACACAAGTGTCACTGGCAGGACTGCTCCTTGCCAGAGATGCAAGGGGAGCTGCTATTTCTTGTATTTTCCAGTTTCTAGAAGCTTTCCTCAGTCCTTGGCTCTTGATCCCTCTCCTCCCTCTCCAAAGCCAGCAAGGCCTCCTCCCGCTGCTTCTTCATCACACCTGCTCACAGTGGGAAGGTTCCCCCTTGTGATTTGGTTGGAGAGTACTCTTCTCAGCTCAAGCCTTTAACTTGATCACATGTGCAAAGCCCCTTTTGTTGTGCAAGGTAACGTCTTCATATATTTACAGGTGCTGAGGATTAGAACATGGAAGTTTTCAAGGGGCTGTGAGTCTATCTTCTATCACAAATAGTCATAGTGGTCCAAGTCTCCCAGGATAACATAGAATCATCAGGGAAGCAAATGGAAGAAGTGCTGAAGATACTTGGCCCAGCTCAGGCCGTCACGGACACCCGTGCAGCTTGACACAGCCCCCGTTGGGCAAAGCCAGCAGAGTGGCCAGAAATAAAAACCGGGACTCAGGGAAAAGGCATCTAGTCTTCCATGGCACTATCTTAAGCTTCCATTTTGTAGTTCACAAAATAAGCTTTTTTTTTTTTTTTGGTAATTCTAAGTAGGATAAAAAACTCCTTTTAGTAAATCCTCTGAGTCCAGCTTTGCTGGTCGCAAAAATCAGCTCAATTAAGTGCAATCCACAGTGCTGGTTCTCAAACTATGGCCCAGGAAGGTACTTCAGAATTTCCATATTTAATTCAATTTCCCTGTAAAAGTACTTCAAACACTTATCCCTCTCTAATAAACATGGAACTCAGCTATGTTACCTGCTGAATACTGAATCTCATGTTATTACTTTGTTCTGTAACATTCACTGGTTTGGGGCTGAGCTCAGACCCATATTAAAGCATCTCTGGTTTTCTTGGTTTAATGAAAAATAATCTTGACACTATAAAGCAAATTGGTTTTTTTTTTTTTTTTTGGTTTTTTTGGGTTTTTTTAAAGAAATAACAGAAAAATTATCTAACCATGGCTATTTCTGTCATGAGTCAAGAATTTTTTCCATACTGTGCAACAAAAGAGCATCATCATAAAAGGACATACAATAATTAAACAAACACATGGGAGGTCCCTACTCCATACCAGGCATGGTTAAAATGTTGTCAATAGTTTACTCAAGCACAAATATCAGTCTGTGCCAACTTCACAGCAATCCTGGAAGGAAGATACCGTTTTCAAGATAAGGCCATTGAGGTATGAGGAAGTTAAGTGCTTCCGTGAGGTCAAATAGCTAATAAATGACAAAGACCATGATGCTCTACTCAGCGTGTTTAACCATGACACTGCCGATAAGGAGTGACAATTCTGATCTGAGTATATAGGACGGCTGGCATGGCCCTTGCAAACTGACCATGTGGTAAGACGATATTTATTGTTAGGATTGGAGAAGGGTCAGAAAGTAGTCTCATTTTCCCTGCCTAGTTCAGTGACAGGGAAGAGCAGGTTCAGAACTAAGGTGATGAAAATACAGCTTCATCCGTTACTGATGGATGGAAGTTAAGTTGGAGAAGGAAGTCAAGGCTTATGTGGCAGCAATGGCCTCATAATCCTGCAGCCTCATTACACTTCCATGGAAGGACACACACTCCAGCTGGGGGCAGGTCTCCCCCACTGAAGGAAGTGGAAGGCAAGACAGATCCCAGAGAGAAAAGACAGCACGGGGCCCAGCTGCACCTCGCCTGATCCTCTCCCTCTTTTCAAACCTCACCCAGTCAATCTGGGAGAAATTGGAAGGGACCCTTAGGGACAACATGTTAAAACAAGTGGAGGGAGGAAAAGAGACCTCCGAAAATTATGAACTAAGATGTATTAAATATAGATTGATATTTAAAAATTGATACCAGAAAGCCACTTAGGTCTAGAATATGTCAGAGTTTCAGTGTATGATACACACAGTTTACTTCATCAGCGTATGAGCTACAGTTTGTTTATTGTCAACCTGTGCTCAGATCTGGTCTACATCAGAGTTCTAGTGATGGTCTTGCTGAAAAGCAGAAAGTACATCTTTATTGCTAACATGTTATCAAAGACATTCTTCTGAAAATATGCAAATAAGTTATATCCTACTTTAAAACACTCAATTTTACCTTTTCCAAAGGAATATTTAGAAATTTAAAGACCCCCTGCCGTTTGCACTGACTGTGACTCACTGATTTCAGGCATCTTCCTGAGGTTTGACTGTCTACACCAGTGGTTCTCAACCTTCCTAATGCCACGAGCCTTTAATACAGTTCCTGTGGGTTGGGACACACAGGTTGAGAACCGCTGATCTATACACTTTCTTCCCAAGCCCAGGATGCTGTCTCTGTTCCCAGGACCAAGTAGTCACTGATACATATTTATGTTCTCAATCTGTATTTGGAGTTACAAATGACTGACAAGGAAGCCTGCTTTATGCCAGAAAATTACATAAGACAAAGACTGTGTTTTCCCATTCTTTGAATGGTTGTGAAACTCAGTTGCCTGTAAGAAACACTCGGGCTGCTTTTTAATTAGTGAGGAAGTCCGGGGCCCAACCCAGAATCACCTCATCAGAAACCCTGGAGGGAGAGCCTATTAATTTTTTATTTCAAATGCTCCTAAAAGAAAATCAGAGGAAATGAAAGAAATTAGGATAAAATATATTAAGAAAAAAATTAATGTTTTGGGAAAAAAATTCTAGATTTAAATGAAAAATCACTAAGATTAGAGTAACCTAAAGCACTTATCAAAACCCTGGTGCTAAAACACCACTTAGACAAGAAAAGCAACAGGGCAAATGAAATTTAAGCCCCAGGGGCCGTGCCAGAGACCCAGCCTTCTGCATCGGCCTGGACTTGTCATTTTTTGTGTAGGTCTAAGTCTGGGGTTGCTTGTCAGCAGGAAGCGACCCACTGTTCAAGGCAAGTAAGAAAAGGGCATCTCTGGCACTGCTGTGCGTCAAGCAATCGTCCACTTTTCTCCCTAAAACTCCTGTAACCATCTGTTAACTATTTTGGATGGAGCATCATGAATGGAGGATCCAAGGTGCGAGACATTGAGCTTGAAGGACTCCAAGATACAGTCCTCGGTAGTCCTCCCAGAACTCAAAAGAGAGTAAATAATTTTATCTAACTGGAGAGGAAAAAAAGATGTATACTTGAAAAGATAATATGTAACCAAGCCACCTGTAAACAATTATGTAACCACACACGATGATCTGTTTATTTGGCATCAAGAGAGACAGGGATGTTTCATGAATCAAGATTTTCCATAACTATCAGGTATAAATTACCAATTAGCAGAGAATTAGAATACAATGCAATTATCTGGTAACCATCACTCAGTCTCTTGACAAATCAGAAGGTACACATGCTCCTGACCCAACCATAAGATAATCTCCTGTGTTACAGAAGCGAATCTATGACATGCTTATTAGTTATTTAGCAGATCAATCTAATCAATTAATCTGTTAAGCTAATGAGTAGACTGACAAAATACATTTTATCAGCGTATTCTCACCATGTGCTATTGGACATATTGCATAAAATATCTTAAACCAGTGCATCCATTTAACAAATTGGATCCTACTGCCTATGAATCATGACAGGGAGAATAATGAACCTCAGATGAACTGAACGGATGCTGGGAGGAGATTGAGAAGGAAGAGGGATGTTTCCAGAATCACTCTCTCTTGATACCGATCTTATTTTCTGTGTCCCAAATGCCAGTCTTTTAATGACTCACTCGTACCAAGAACAAGTTTTTTGGGTTGGATGACTGGCATATTGGGAACACTGGGTGAGCCCGCTGACAACATGCAGAAAAATAGGAAGTGTCTCCAGATTTGTGGGACGTTATGTATTGGACACGTACGTGAATGTAAGGTGTCAGCAGGTCCTCCTCAATGCACCCCAGAGTGAAACAGCCGGAACCTTTTGCAGCAAAAGGGTAGAAAAACACTCTTAAGTCAGCGAATGATTTTGCATGGTGTTGTAACAGGTAACACACCCAGACAAAATTTGGCAACACAGGGCTACCCACAGGTTTTTGCCCAAATTGGGAGCTAAAAGTTATTTTCCTCACAATGGAAATAACTTTATTGTTTGTCAGGTAGTGAAATTAATAGTGCAACTTTGATCCTAAATGATCCATAGACTATATCAAAGGAAAAATCTCCTTACACATCGCTACTTCAAGATGAGTGTTATTAAAAACTTGGTAAATATCTGTCTAGACACTTCTCCATGTATCTATAGTTTTACATACATGGACTCATATAGTGTATTAACTTGCTTAGTGACTTAAAAATATTGTGGTCCTATTTCTATGTCATGATGAACAGGTTTATGCTACAATTTTTGATAACTTCCTGTTATGATTCCATTTTCTGTCTATACTAAAATTTTATTAACTGTTCCTTAACTAATACATTTAATATTTATCTTAAATTCATCAAGTTTTTTTTTTTTTTTTGCAGTTTTTGGCCAGGACTGGGTTTGAATCCGCCACCTCCGGCATATGGGGCCAGCGCCCTCACTCCTTTGAGCCGTGGGTGCCGCCCAATGTTAACAATGTTTTAACGGCTTTTCTTACGCAAGCATCTTTGCAGATGTATCTGCTTTTATGCTTAAGACCCGTTCTTATGAGAGGGATTGCTGGGCCTCAGAGGGTGTTCATTTTTAAGGGTTTAGTTCCTGTCTTTTTCCCTTTCTCCAGAAAGGCCATCCCACTGTATTCTTCCACTAGCAGTATTTGAATAACTTAGAAACATTATTTCTAATAATCGGGCACAGTCCACCTGACCCAGATGTTATTTTAACAAACTGTGTGAAGAAGTGGTTAATGATTGTCTTCATGAAAATAACTAACTGTTTTGTTGAGAATGGCTGAATTTGAACCCTGAATCTAAATTCCAGCACCATATGTAAGGAGCATACAGGTCCAGAGGAAGGACCCAATTCATCCCCACTGAGCTTCTCTTTATCTGATCTAACCAAGAATCCAGTTGGGGTCCTGTGTCTTTCCTTGTCTGCCCTGGGGTAGCCTGTGCCCTGGGGTTCCTGTGCCTTGCTCCTGGCCCCTGTTTCTGACCGTGGTTCCCCTCTGCGGTGTGACCCGCAGGAGAGGTTCTACAGCACAGCAGCTCTGCCTCACCATGCTGAGCTCTTTTGCCTGGGGCCTGGGCCCTCATTCCTGGCACCATCCTTCCGCCCGTCTTTGGCATCTGTTGTCTTTGTGAGCCAGGACACGAAGAGAGTTTCTAAAGCTGTGTTGATTAGGAAAGATTTCTTGCTTGAAGTTCCATAGACACAGATCTATCATGCACACAGAACCATGGCCCATCCTTTGCGGTGCTGTAAGTACCCATTCTGTGTATAAAATGCGCTTCATAGACACCTCTCATGCGTACATTTCACTCCAGACAGTTTTTGAACAAGTATCGTCGCACGGCTCTAACCTCTCAACGTCTCACCGGGGCTGCGCTGGCTACCTCCTGCTTTCTGACTTTCACTCAACAATGCACCTGAGGGTGGGTGTTTGCCTCAGTCTAGTCTCCCACCCTTATTCATTGGGATCTTTTCCCAGAATAAACTACAGTAGAACCTCTGTATGTTGACCACGCAAGGGACTAACAAACTGGTCAACAGACGGAGGTGGTCAACATAAGGAATCAGGCCTGCTGTACTCATACATACATATGCATGTCCAATCTATGAAAATCAGGTCAATTTAAGGAGGTGGTCAATGTAGACAAGAGGTCAACTGTGGAGGTTTTATTGTGTATACAAAACCTAGTCTCAGGCTCTAATTTCAGGGAGAATCAAGGCTAAGAAATTGTCCAATATGAAGATTTATTATGAAGAAAGAAGGTTTTCACTAGTAACAAACATTTTCCTCTCGACTAATCATTTGACATAAGGTATGACAAGATCTTTTTTTGCTTTAGGTAGTATGAACATTTTAACACAGTAAGTAAAGCAAGCAAACAGCCCTCAGAATGGGAGAAGATATTTGCAGGTTATGTCTCCGACAAAGGTTTAATAACCAGAATCCACAGAGAACTCAAACGTATAAGCAAGAAAAGAACAAGTGATCCCATCACAGGCT
>CAUYPK010114579.1:0-27087 GCA_963574355.1 Loris lydekkerianus
CCATGACGGGTAAGACTGAAACTGCAAGAGCAGGCAACCTAAGACAGGGGCTATGTTTTTCTGCCATACAAAAAACAAAAGAGGGAATTGTTGGGCCCTGCCATGTGCCTGAGGCCTAGTGCAACTTCCCGAGCCTGACTACAAGTAGATCCATCGAGCTACTTCTGCGTAACAACGACTCAGCAAGGCCCGGCCTGAAACTGCCTCTACCTAGATACAGCCAATGTGGTACCATGCCACTGGGCCGACCCTGTCACGCACCTCTTCCCCCGCCTTCTTTTCCCGCCCCTTCTCCTCAGTAAAAAAAAAAAAAAAAAATAAGAAATAAAGAAAGAAAGAAAGAAAGAAAAAAGAAAAACTGTAAACTAGCAACAACAACTTAAAAAAAAAAAATTGTAATTTTCATGGGTAGGGTGATGCTACTGCCATCTAGTGGAGCAGGCCAAAGGTGCTGGTATCATTCTACAATGCACAGGATTAGCCTCCACAATGAAAGATTATCTGGTTCAAAATATCCATAGGGCCAAGGTTAGTAAGATCTTATTTAGACCTTATCATAGAGACAAAAAGGAAATAGCAAAGAAAAGACAATAAGAGACATATGGAACATGATTGAGAGGTCTAACATAAGAATAATTGGACTCTTGTAAAGAAATGGCGTAGAAAATAAGATGAACTAGAGGCAATATTCAAAGGGGAAAAGGCTAAGAATATTTCAAAAATTATAAATACCCTCAGGCCATGGACTAAATGAAGTCTTATATCCTCAAACATAATACCTATCACATCACAGCAAAACTAATGAAAATCAAAGACAAAGAGAACACATTAAAAATATTTAGAGGGAAAGAAAAAAAAAAGATACTCTATTTTCAAAGGAATAATAATGTTAACCACAGACACTTTGACAAAATCTATGGAAGCCAGAAGGTGATAGGATAGCATCTTTAAAGTACTATCAATCTAGCAATATATAAGTAATATAGTTTTTTTTAGAAATTAAGACAAAATAAAGGTGTCCTCAGATTTAAAAAGAAAACCTAAAACAATGCAACCGGTATTAAAAGAAGCATAAAATGTATTCTTCAAGTAGAAGTAAAATGATTCTAGAGAGAATCAGAAATTCAGAGAAAAATAAAAATCACTGATATGAGTAAATCTAAAAGAATATTTGTGATAAAAGACAACCACAACAATTTCTTGTTAAATGTGTATTTAAAACTAAGTTGCACAAAGACAATAGCAAAAAAAATGTTTAGAAATTAAATGGAGTTAAAGTGCTATCTAGAACTTGCATGTTCAGGAAATATAAAGTCCAAATTTACTTGAGTTATATTTAATATATCAAGGATATATTTTAGAATACCTAGAATATTGCTGGAAGGTAATACAATAGTTTCTAATCTACTAACTAATAAAGAAATGGAATTTTCTGGGCGGTGCCTGTGGCTCAATGTGGTAGGGCGCTGGCCCCATATGCCGGAGGTGGCAGGTTCAAACCCAGTCTCGGCCAAAACTGCAAAAAAAAATAAATGAGATTTTCTTAAAAGAAAAACATGGTTAATACTAAAGAAGGAAATAAAGGAGAAGGAAGACAAAATAGATAGAAAACAAATATAAAAATGCAAATCCATGTTATACTAAATTTCAGGTATAATTATTGATTTGCACTTTACAAATTAATTATATATGGATGACTCCAGTTTAAGGGCAAATACTGTTACATTGTATGAAAATGTGAACCCATATATGTGGTGTTTACAAGAAAGACATATTAAATAACTTGTAACATACAGTGAAAGTTAGAGAATTGAAAAATACATATGGTGTAATATTATTCCAAACTGGCTACTAGTGTGGCTATACTACAATCTGACAGAGTATATACTAACACAAAGAGGATTATTAACAATAAATAATAATATTTTACAGTAAGTAATGAGTTCAGTAGGATGTCATAACCACCCTAAATTTGTAGCATAGTCTCATAATACGTAAACAGAAATAAAATGAAACAGAAATAAAATAGTATATAGACAAATCCACAGAGTAGAAGATTTGACAAACTTTTCTCAGTGATCAGCACAAAACAAAGCATTTAAAATTAGTAAAAATTTAATCATTTTGGATACCTCCTATGAGTGGAATCATGCAGTATCTTTCCTACTGTGACTGGCTGATTTCATTTAGAATTATATTCTTCTTTAAGTTCAGTTGTGGTGTCACAAATGGAAGGATTTCCTTCTTTTGCAGGGCTGAATAATATTGCATTGTGTGTAGATACCACATTTTCTTTATCCTTTTATCTGTTGATGGACACTTGGCTGCATTCATGTCTTGGCGACTGTGAATAATTCTGCAAAGGCCATGGGAGTGCAGAGATCTCTTAGAGTTTCTGACTTTAATTCCTCCATATTTCCACTTATCCACATTTCATGATGACATTATCTAGCCTCACAGATAAGATAATGAGTTAAACATCTTTTTAACTCTTGTTTTGAACCAAAAATCATGTTTTCTACTTTTCAAATTCTTTTGAATTGCATTATCTTTAAGTCTAAGTAATTTGTATATGTTCACATTATGTTTGCCCAATATTGGCTACTGGCAAGTGAAAGCTAAACCAGGTTCTCTTAAATAGGGATAGATGACTGAACGGAGAGTAATTCTCATGTGATTTTGTTTGAGGTTTTGATAGAGTTTCTTAAAACTCCAATGCTTTATTTTGAGTACCAGCATTCGTGTTCATATGACTTTAATCTATGCCTCTCCATCAGCATGCCTTTCGACAGGATGAATATTCCAAAGTAGGAAATGAAGGCAACTCTTCTATGCTAGCTGTATACAAAGAATTTTGGTTATTAGTGTAACTTCACATGGTCTTCTATTCCTATTCCCCCAACAAATACTTTTCAAAAAAGAAAAAAAAAATTAGAGATTTCCATTGAAAAATTACAAATACAATATAACCTGTCAGGGAATGGCTGCATGGCAGGAGATGACCGGCAGGCTAGGGAGGGAAGTTTCATCTGTAATTACAGCTGCTCACCATCGCTTGCATCATTGTCTGAACTCCACCTCCAGTCAGATCAGGGGCAGCATTAGATTCTCAATAGGAGCATGAACCTTACAATACATTGCGCATGCTGGGGATCTAAGTTGTGTGCTCCTTATGAGACTCTAATTCGCCACACACACTTCTATCCTCATCTGTTGAAAAATTGTCTTCTATGAAACTGTCCCTGGTGGAAAAAAGATTGGGGACCACTGTTATATATATGAATACATACATATGCATATATAATGTGTCTATATGTACACTATATACATTTATATATATATATATATATTTTTTTTTTTTTTTTCCTGAGGCAGAGTCTCACTCTATTACCAGGGAAGAGTGCTGTGCCTTCCACCTAGCTCACAGTAACCTCAAACTCTTGGGTTCAAGCTCAGCCTCCTAAGTAGGTAGGACTGCAGGCACTTGTCATGACACCTGGCTAATTTTTCTATTTTTAGTAGAGATGGGGTCTCAGTCTTGCTCAGGCTAGTCTTGAATTCCTGAGTTCAAGGGATATGCCTGCCTTGGACTCCCAGAGGGCTAGGATTACAGGCACAAGCCACTGCACCTGACCTATTTATAACTTATTATTACATTTATAGATGGCCTGTATGTATACAACAATAAAATCAAAGATAAAACTCTAAAAGCTTGATCTTTAAAAAAAAATTTTCTTGTTTTTACAGTTTGAAATAGCTATTATTGAAATGAGAACACGATCTAACTGGAGAAACATAGAAGCCTTTGTGGCATTATTTATTGCCCAACTGAGGGCTTAAGGACAAAACATTTATTGGAACACCAATATTTATGCTTATGTGATTTTTTTTATCCCCCAATAGTTATGTGCAACTCAAGTCTATGTTCAGAACATATAGGAGGTTGAATTGCTTTGAAACAAAGCTTTATTAGGCAAGAATAACAAGTATAACAGGAAAAATGATCCTCAGGTATTAGCCATTTTTAATATTTTTAAAGATAGACCATTTAACCAAGTCTAAGCTCTACAAAATAACATTTTAATGGGTGATATTAATTAGATATCTATGATAGGCCAAGCAGTGTGCTGGATGAATTACATAAAATGTTATATTCTGATGTAAGTATTCTAAGATGCAGTAACTATTATTAACCCTATTTTACAGATAAGGAAATTGAGTTCTATCATGGTTAAATAGTTCACTTGTGGTCTCAAGTAAGGGTTGGAATTCTAACCTAGGTTTATCTGATATTAAATCTATACCTTGACTCTTTCACTATATGAATTTAAGAGGGAGTTAATAAAATGAAGGGGAGGAGAGATCTCAATGTGGTTGAGAAATAGAACTAGTGGGAGCATATTGGCAAAAAAAAAAAAAAAAAAAAAAAAAAAATTAAAACCCTAAATAATTGGATGCTATGAATAATAGATTGAGAGGTTGAGTGGTTTGAATTATGATTTCATTTTAAATTAAAATGAGAGGACAGTTGTCTTGTAGTCAAAGTGGATTTAATATGAAAACTCTGCAGAGTAGAAAATCGAAGTGGAGGGCAAGAGTATTAGTTGTGCCATCCCTGTAAAGGTTCAGTTTACTGGATAATGGCTGACATTGAATCAGAGAGGATCTATACAGTATTCAGTCAGTGTCTGCTATGGTTTGATATGTGTGTTCCTCCAAGTTTCATATCTTAGAACTTAAACTTCAACGTGCTGGTATTAGAAGGTGGGGTCTTTAGTGGGAGTTTAGGTCATGAGCATTTTACCTTGGTGAATAAGACTAAGACCTTAAGAAAGGGTTGGAGGGAACTAGTGGGCTCTTTTGCCCTTTCATATTTTCTACCATGGTACGTCCCAGCAAGTAGATGTCATTGATGGGGCAGGTCCTCACAAGACACCAAATTTGTTGGTGTAGTTAGCTTGGACTTCTCAGATTGCAGAGCTATGAGAAATAAATTTCTATTATTTATGTAATAAATTACTTTGCATATGGAATTTTGTATAGCAGCTGGAATGGACTAAGGCAGCTTCCAAAGTCCATTAAAGGAGAAGTCATGATAGGTACCAGTAAGAGAAGAGGTAGAACAGATGGGGTCAAATGAGACAAGAGTAAAAGAAGTACGACTTTTTTAGTAAGATGGGAATAACTATCTAAGAGGCCTTATCATTGAGCAAGAACGGTGTGACTTCCTCTTTAAAATCCTTAGCCCTTAATAAAGCACATATTTGTTATCTCATAGTTTCTGAGAATCAGGAATCTTGGTGCTTTAGCTGGGTCCTCTACTTCTAAGTCCTTCACAGGTTTCAGTCAAGGTGTCAGCCCAGGTAAGGATCTCATCTGAAGGCTCCTTTGGGGAAGTATCTACTTTTATGATCACTGGATTGTTGACAGAGTTTTAATTCCTTGAGATCTATTGAATTGAGGGCCTCAGTTCCTAGCTTACTGGTGGTTGGTGGTTTCCCTAATATCTTTTCCACTGAGTCTCCCCAAATGGTAATTTGTTTCATGAAAAGTAACAAGGAAGAGAGTCATCTGAGAGAGGAAATTAGCAATCTTATAACCTAATTATGAAAGTGACATCAATGTTGCAGTGGCCATATTTTATTAGTTAGAAGCAAGTCTCTAGGCCAGCCCACACTCAGGGGGTGGGGATTATTCAATGGCATCAATTCCCAGAGTCAGGGGTTATCAGAGACCATATTAGAAGCTTCCTGCCCCATTGGGTACAAGGGAATATGAAGCATCTTCCCTTCAGGGGAGGTGGCACCCTCCAAGATCTGACAGGGTCAGCTCAGGATAGAAACTACAGTGACTATCAAGAAGTATATTGACTCACAACCAGATAGGGATTCTAGTAGGTGCATAAGAAAGGTTTGAGAGAGAAAATTAGAAAATAGGTTGAAAGAAAAAGAATATGGCTAAAAATTCCATGAGAAAAAAAACAGATGACCAGAGGAGCTTCTGACAAGTAAATAGGCCTAGGCTTGCATGCCTTATTTCTATGGATATGAGGATAGAAACACAGTTAAGGCAGACATACGCTCTGGCTCATTCTCAAAAGTGAGTTAATGCATATATTAATAAAAGGTAGTCTAGCATTAGAGGTGCAACTTCTTTCCAGCAACCACAACAAACTTAGATGATCACCCAGTGGTCATCTGAAGACCTTGATTCTTCCCCTCCTTTGTTTATAATTGTCCTTGTCAGCTTAGATATCTTAATACAGGCTGTTCATAAAGTTCATGTACAATTTAAAATAGTTGTCACATTTAAATTGCACATGAACTTCAGGGACACCCTGTATTTGCATTCCCTCATATAAGAAATGAAGTGACATGATGGAAGATTCTACAGACCTAACTATACAAATAAGACAATGTTGTTAGGAGGGAGGGGTGATATTGTCATATAGTAAGAAACAGATACAGTATTGGGTTTCTGCCCCCACTTTTCCTAGCACACACCTCCTAAAACTATTGGAATCTCAGAAGTTATAAATTTTTTTTATTTGTATGTTAATGAGAAGACTGACAGCTGGGAGCTCCTAGATAGAATCAAGATAGAGACTTGTTACCAAGGCAACCAACAAGTAATGGGAGGGTTGGAAGTTTAGGTTCCCTCCACCCCACCCATCTCCAGGGAGAAGAGAGGGGCTGGAGGTCAATGATTTACTCTGTCATGCCTAGATAATGATTTTTCCATAAACACTCAAGTGGGAAGGGTTTGAAAAACTTCTGAACATGTAGAGCTCATGGGAGGATTGTGGACCCAGTGTGGGTATAGAAGCTCCACACTCCTTCCTATATACCTTGCCCTAAGAGCATGTTCATCTGTCTGTTCATCTATATTCTTTGCAGCATCCTATATAATAAAACCATAAATGTAGGTAAATGTTTCTCTGAATTCTGTGAACCATTCTAGCAAAAAATTAAACCCAAAGGGTGACAGTGGTCTTACAAAACTCTAATTTATAGCTATTCAGTCAAAAACGCAGGTCATATCCTGGACTAGTGTGCAAAGTGGCAAGCAGTCTTGTGGGACTGAGCCTTTAACCTGTGAGATCTGATGCTATCTCCAGATATATATCTCCAGATATTTCAGAATTGAGCTACATTGTGGGACACCCAGCAAGTGTCTGAGAATTGCTTGATTTAAAAAAAAAAAAAATACACAAGTGTGAGTATAAGAGAGTGAATACTTGGATTTTCCTTTTTACCGGAAAGAAATATTTGAACAGGTCAACTAAACTGAGAAAAATGTCACATCTTGTTTTCCAAACATGATTTTTGCACCTTCTTCTGTTTGATTGGAAATATATATTGTGAGTTTCTGCCAAATTATGAAAAAAACAAAGAATTAGAGCTTCTGCTACTACCAGAAACCATGACCTTAAAGTGGCCACCTCCGATGTCTAGACATGACTGAATCATGTTCCCAGGAAGTCTATCCACTGCTCTACTGAGTTAGAGGATTGTGAATTGTTATGCAAATAGGAAATATTGGGGCCCACTGTGACAGAATCCTCACTCTTATGCCATTTTCCTTCTTATCTAAAAATCTGAATCTGCTTTAGAAACTAACATTATAGAATGCTGATATAATTAAATAGATATTTAAAGCTTTATAAATTCTTTCATCATCAATAATTAAAACACAAAATCAATCCCTTGGCCCCAAACTTTATTTTGTATTGCCAATGGTGAATATACTATCTCACTATCTGTGAGAATATAAAATATCTCCCTTTCACTTGGACTCTCTCTAGGGAAGTCATTTTAGGACTTTTTATGATTGCTTTAAAGAAGCTGCTTTATGGGTATTTAGCATTCTAAGGGTGTTAACTGGCTGTGGGCCTTAGGCTTTTGGAGATATAGGACATAGGGAGTTTCTGAAACTGATTCTATTGACTTTTAAAACATTGAACAAATATTATCAAAAGGCTTGGCATTCAGTGGAATGTTTCTTTGTCTTTTTATCTTTCCATTGGGTATCTTCTGAGAGGAATCCTTGGTGACAGGATCAAATACCAAACTGCCAACTTGTTCAGAACCAGGCAGAAAAAAAAAAAAAAAAAAAAAAAAACCAGAATAATATTCTTTTGTTTCTCTTTACATAAAACAAGTTTTATGTAAAACAAGTTTATGGGTTGGGGAATGGGGTGAAGAAAGTGGATCCAAGTCCCATAGTGTCTTATTCCATTGTTTGGAAGTTTTGAGCAGTATTGCTTTGTCTTTTGTCATTTTTGTTTCAAACAGGGACTTTTTTTTTTAATGTGCTTAAGCACTGCAGCAATCCTGGTAACCGAATTGGATAAATTGTCTTTTGGGGGAAATATGGAGATACTGAAGCAAGTTCATTATGAGAAAATGGGTGTTGTTTCTTGGGACTCATGAATTTTTTTGTCATTTTATGTTTTGTTTTTTAAAAAGTTTCAGTTCCTTTTTCCTACTATCTAACTTTTTTGCCAGAAGAGTTGTATAATTCTTAACTCTCATCTACTTTTTAGGATTCATCAACCATTAGTTGCTCTTATTCATATTTGCTAGTTATGGGTTTACATAAATATTAACTGATATCTCATACATATGGCAAAATAGAAAACGAATCACATTACTTAGGTGTGTTTCTACTTACATTTCAATTTTCAAGGCAATCTGTGCATTAGTTTTATTAAAATTTTCTGTCTTAATTCAGTAAAGAACTTACCTATTCTTAATTTTTAATCTACTACATGATAAAAACATTTAACTTCAAATATAATTTTGAAACATAAATATAATTAATTTTATGTATTACTTTACTTTGGGTTGCATTTTGGTCACAAAACAACTTAGTTAGGGGAAAGGAAAAAGAGAAACATTCCTCAAAGTTTCACTGTGTTCAATGCTCTGGAATAAATGCCATAAACAAAATACAACTTCTACTATTTCAAATATAGGAAAAACCTTTGTGGGTGCTTTCGAGCAGCAGCCCTGATATATTTTCCCCTCTTTTATATTTTCTTTGCTTTTCTTAGGCTCTGATTGTTGTTATCACCTTGTTGATCTTAAGATCAATTTCTTTGCTTTTAATATTCTAGCTTAATTTGGTGAGAGGGGAATATCCATCCTTTAATTCCTCTTAACACCAGTGAACAGTATTTAATATATAAAATAATGTTTTTGGATAGTAGGGAGAACATTAAATACATGCAAATAAATCATGATAGGCATAAATATTGTCAAGCTTTTAAAATATAAGCTCTATATATTTTTAAGATTAATATATTTTTACCCCAAAATAAGTTAATAGGTACCATAAAGAAAAAAAAAAAATCTCAGGGACCACCCCCTCAACTCAATATACAAAAGAGAAGATCCAGCCTGAAGGCTGAGTAATACGATTCCTCTTCCTAATGAAAAAACTGTTACTGACATTATGCGATGGCCCGATACCCCAGGAAAAAGCAAAAGATATCTACAAAGATGTCCCCACAGATCCTTCATAAAGAAATTCCTTGCCAAACTTTCATAAACAAGAGCATGCAAACTGTATTTTTTGGTCTACAAGTTAAGACTAGCTCCTAAAACTAAAGTCACATTATTAATGTTGATTGCTAGCTGACCTTTCTAGGTGCAGAACAGAGACAAGACATGTACCCAAGAACATCTACATAGCTGATTCTTCTTTTACTCTCTTTTTAATCAAACTTTTACCTTGTTTTAGTGAAACTTAGGTTTCCCGTGCTGTGTATGAATACAACCATTCGCCTTGCTGCCCATCACCCTTCTCCTTTCTCTTTCTGTGTGCCCTCTGTCTTTTAAATACTGAGTTCTCAAATCCCAAATACTGATTGTTTTAACAAAAAACATTCACAGATATGTCAGGCAAGTTCTGAAAATTTGTCTTCATAAACCTCCATTGACTGAGATCTTCAGTTGAAAGATTTTGACTGAGATCTTCAGTTGAAAGATTTTGATATTCACATGACATTCGAATAATTTACGGATTACTTAATAATAAGAAGGGGAAAATCTCTCTTTATAGTGAGAGTGATAACTTTACCAAGTGACCAAACTTGGCATCACCAATACTGGGAAAACAAGCAAACAAGTAAAATTCTGATATCATATGCCTCTTGATATTAACAGTAGAATCTAATTTTCCAAAAATACTGTCAAATTATTATTTATACACATACAAAATAAGCATCTATTAAAGATTTTAGTTAACTTATTAATCAATGAGAGAACCAGGCAGATTTTATAATTGGTTCAGAAGAGAATCCAAGAAACAGATACACTCACAGATCGGAATTATTGAAATGGATATGTAAAAGGAAGAAAGGCTGTTTTTTCTACTGGGGTATTGAAGGGAGAGGTAAGAGAGTCAATTGAACTTCTTTAACATAAGACAAAATTTACATGCATATAGATAAGAATCAGGTTGCTGCCATGGGTCATCTGAAATTTGTTGAGTTGTAACATGGCTTCCATAGAATCAGTCAGATGACCCAGAGGAATTCCTCTAGACAATGCATATTGCTCCACTGAAGCACAGAATTTTAATGAGACCTAATAAGAAATGCAGAATATTAATTGTGGAATATTTTTCCCAGAAATATTCAATCTGAACTTAATCAGACAAAACTCAAATATAGCACATTATATAACCAACCTAGGCCCTCTCAAAATAGTTAATATCATGATAAACTATTAAAAAGTGAAGAGAATGTTCTTAATTACGATAGAATAAGAGTCATAAATGATTAAATGAGGTGTATGATTCTTGACTGCATCCTGTATTTAGCAAAAGCTATGAAAGATATTTAGGAGGCTATTTAGGAAAGTTAACATAGGAACTACACATGAGTTGATTTTATTGAATCAGTGTTAATTTTCTTAGCTCTGATAATGGTTCTGTGGTTATGAAGGCGAATGGGAGAAATTCTTTATTCTTAAGTAATATGTGCTGAAGGACTTAGGATTGATATGTAATCACTTTTGCATACTTGAAATGTTTCAGTAAAAGAAAGACTCACACAGAGAAAACAAATTGATAAAAGAGGTTAACAACTGGTGAATCTAGGTGAAAGGAACATAGATATTTATTAAACTATTCTTTCAAATTTTTTATAGATTTAAAATGTTTAACACACAAAAGTTGATGAAAACCTAAAAAGTTCTTAGAACAAAATAATGCTTATAAAAACGAGTCTAAAGAAAATAACATGCATTAATTAAATATGTAAGCTATAACAATACATAAATAGGTGATAGTGATATACAGAGAGAAAGTAAGATGAGAGAGAAAGCTTTAATGCATGAGTCATCAGCCATGCAACAGTATTTGTCAATATTCAAGAAGAACCTCTCTTTGGACTCTATTTCGGACTTCCATTATACCAGGAGGGGGTCTATATGTTTTCTAGTAACAGATAACTTTTTAATGTGAAAATAGTTGCCAATGTTATGGTTGTTGGTTTTTAGACTGTTATTGATAAAAAAAATACATAATGACAAACGCATTCATGAACTCAAAACACTGTAAAATGAATTTCTATGTCATTAAGCACAAGAGCATTTACATAAATGTGTGAATTGAGAATCTGAATGTGGATGAGACACACTGATGTAGAGACTGTTTAGAATGTAGAATTATTTGCGGTCCTTTGTTGTTTTCTTATCATTCTACAGACACACAAAAAAAGAAGTTCAAAATGAGGAAAGAAAAAGAAACTTCAGATAGTGATAAAGAAGAGCTTCTTTTTCTTCTACCACTAAATATCCTCTTGGACAGGAAGATTAAATTTTGGTTCATTTGTCCTTAAGACTTGTGGGTGCTACTAAGAAAAGAACCCAAGTGCTGGAGTAAATATGAGATGGCATAAACCTTGACTCCATCACTTTCTAGATGTTGGATCCCAAGAAAATCACTTGGCTTCAGCATGTCTTAATTTCATCATCTGAGATTAAATAATAGTAATGGAGATAATACCACCAACCTCTCTGGGGTAACTATATTTCATTCTTTTAAATTTGTACATGTATCTATACCTTACTATATTCCCAAAAAGATAAGAGGCAATATGCCAAGAGCATGGGAATTAAAAAGATAATTTATGGAATGTGTTTGTACATAAATAGATGTGTAACATTGGATTCTTCCTACCCTTACTTTCCTATTTTAAACTTTGGCATTTGATATCTCTGTGGTCTTGAATATTTAATGTTATTTTAGTGCCTTGATATTATCATTTGTCACTAAAATGTCATTAAAATCTTATAATTTTAGAGTGAGAAGACATTTCTGAGACCCTGCGAAAAATCATTGAATTTCATTGTGCCTCAAATTCTGATCTATAAAATTGATAAAATATCTGCCTTGACTATGATGATCAGGTGAAATAGTAGGGCTGTAAAGGTCTTTGCAAACGCTGAAGTATATAAACATGCAAGTGACAGTTACGCTATCAATCAAGGTAAGGAAGTCGGGGGGGTTGGCAATGTATGCACATAATCTTTAAACTTTTATTTTTAAATTGTACTGTTTTGAAGTTGGAGAAATTGATAAATATCTCAACAAAATACCCATAAACAATTTTAATTTTAATTTTTTACATTTTATACCAGTAAGATTTAAAAATGGACAAAAAGGGATAAAGTAGAGAATTTATGTAAAAGCTTCTGAATTCCTATGGGAAAATATCCCATAACATTGTTATGATGTTATTATGATTTTTAAACATTCTTATTTAAAAGTTAAACACATGGCACATATTAACTTTTTCATCATGAAATGCTGTCAGTCTATGTGTTATCGGAGAGAAAGATGTACTTTTGGAAGAGAAGCAAAGGAAAAGAATCATTTTTGATCTCTATGAGGGAGAAGGTATTATAGTCTAGGTTCCTTTGTGTTTCAGAATGGTTTAATTTATGAATATTCCCCAGAAAATATCCATCATGACTCCATCAGCTTGCTTGCATATTTCATTCCATCATTCAAAAGTCAGTGACCTATAGCCCATGGATGGTCAACGAAAAGGTAGGCTTTTGGTTAAAGTAACCTCTGACCTTGCAGCCTTAGAATGTCAAAAGAACTGGAAATGGTTCTTGCTAAATTCTAAATTGCAATGACAATTTCAACTGCATGGAAAATTTAGTTCGCTTAAGGAGAAATCCTCAAGTCATGCAATTTCCACAAGGATGATTGGTTTCGATCAGAAAGCACAGCTCAATGATACTGACGAAAACAAGGAGAATGCAACTCAAAGATGCACATTCTCATTTGCAACTCAAAGATGCACATTCTCTTTGGGGTCCAAATCATTTCTGGTGGTGTTGCAGAAATTGACAAAGCTTTTAGGCCATCAGGAAAATAAATTATTGTTGCCACACACTAAAATATCCTAGAGAGGTATGGGTAAGTTTATTCATCTTCCCGAAAACTTAATTTACTACTGGAAAGAATTGACCTATGACTCACAGAGGAGCAGAGTTCATGTCTGCGGACCACCTGTTATGATTCTGGCACTGTGAAATACACCTTTACGTGTATCATCTTATTTAATCCTTGCTACCATCCAGATACAAGCTTATAAAACAATGGAGAGATGACAGTTGTTTTTAAGGTTACAAACACAATTTGCTCAGCTGCATTTGAGCACAGATCTGTCTGCTGCAGAAGCCCAAGCGTGATGCTTCAGCGTGATGCTTCCAATGGAGAGCTCCGAAGAGAGTTCCCTCCTTGTTGTACACTTAACCCTTCCTCAAGCCCCCTCAAACACACCCATGGGTTATGAGTAGGTGTTGATCATGATCTACTTTACTAGGAATATGGGCTTACCAGGGCTTCTATATGTTTCACCTGTATGTTCCATTTTTATTCAGTACTGTGTTTATTTGCAACTTGCATTTTCCCTTGATCAGTATTGCTAAAGGTCTATCTTATTAATCTTTAAGAAGAATCGGTTTATGGTTTCATTAATATTTTTATTTTCTTTTCTTCCTTCTTTTTGTACATTTCCTTCTTTCTTATTTTTCTCTGTTTTCTATTTTCCACCTTTCAAGTTGAATGTTTAGCTTGTTTTAAACCTTTTTTTTTTTTTGTTATTGTTTCATGTTCATCGAGGGTACAAAGAATTAGACTATACTGTGTACATTTGTTTGGTAAAGTTTCTCTTATAGTTGTGTCCAACCCCCAAGTGTTTTAAACCTTACATGTGCCCTACATCTGCATTTGAAGGAAATGTTTTTACTCTAAATACTACTTCAGTTGTGTCCCGCAAACATCACCACGCAGAACAGTATGATTTTTTTAATGATTTTTTTTAAGTAGAAAGATCATTTTGAATGTTATTTAAATTCTTCAAAAAGGATGAAATTTTAGCTATTTTTGTGGTACGTTCCTAAATTATGGCACTAAGCTTTAGAACGTATGTTCTGCGTTAAATTGATCCCTTAAAGTTTAATAGTGAGGTTTCTTTTCCAGGCTAAAATATAATCTACTTTTTAAAATTTCTGTATTTTCTCAATCATAAAATATACCCTCTGCTGGGATTAAACGTTTATATAAATATGTATAAAAATAGATGATATAGACATTGATATAGAGATAAAGGTATCTATGTAGAGAGACATATAAAACTCAGGTATATTCAGATCTCTGATATACCTGATTTTGTTTGTTTCAGTTTTTGATCTATCAGTTAATAAAAGGAGTGTTTTAATACCTCCAGCTGAAGTTATTCACTTCAGTATTTCTCCCTTCAGTTCTGTCAGTCTGGTCTTTTTGTATTATTGAGTATCTGTTCACCATGATGGCCATACCTCCTTGTTCTTTTGTTCTTTCCATCAGGATTAAATGTTCCTCTTCTCTGCTGCCTTTTGAGGTAGTATTTCAATCCAATCTACAACCCATTATTTTGTTCTTCAGTTACTTATAGCATGAATTATGGTTTTATATCAGATTTATAATTTTCATAACTAATATTTCCTCTTTAATACCCTTGAGTTATGGTATTATGTTATCCCTTACCTCTTTATATTTATTGTGCTTATTTTAAATTCTTGAGCTATCTGTTCCAATAATTCTTCTTTAGTTGTATTTGTAAAGGCTGTGTTGATTAAAGCTCTGACTATGTAGATCCATGTTCCCCCAGAGGCATGAGTAAAGGATTACTCAATTTTGTAAGGTGTATTAGGGAAGATTGAAAATCTGGGTCCTGGTTCACTCTCCCTTACGTGAATCTGAGAAGTGAGAGGAGGCCCAGAGTGAGTCTGGGTCCTGCAGAGTTAAATCTGTCCATTTGCTGCCATTCTAAGAAAAAAGGCAAATGCTTAGGAAAAAGCAGCACTGGAATGAGGCAGTCTCCAAAATTGCAATTGTCCTGTCCTAGAAGTCTGGAGGGGGTAAAGTGAATAAGAGTCTATCTAAAGGTGGTTACTCAATTTCCATCTGTTTTTATCCATTCTTCACCCCACTAGGGCTTTCCTCTGCCCTAACATTGCTGCCACGGAGTTCAGTGGCCTGAGATGCTTCTAGTTGGAGAAGGAAGGACCAACTACTGCTCTGAGGCAAGGTGTGGAGAAAAATGTAAAGACTTTCCTCTGAGCCTTACTCCCCATCAAGTCGGCCCACTTCACCCAGGCTGTTGTTCCCAGCAAGCCTTCAGTCTCCCGGGAATTTATATCAGGCGCTTATCTCTTGTTTGGTATTTTCTTGTGCTCCATGCTTCTGTATTGCTTCTCTAGCTCCTCCAGGGCTGGTCTGGGAGAGGAAGGCTGCTGATTTACCATCTTAACCATTTTCAAGTAATACTTAAGTTTCCATCTTTGTCCAGAAACCCTCTAGTTAAACAAGTAATAGATCCACCTCAGGTCTAGAACATTGTATCTATGACTTCATGCCTAGAGCAGAGGACTGTTTTTAATAGCTGTGAAACAATAGTATTTAAAAGTTTAGATCTCCTCAGTAGTATCAAACCAGCCATCATCTAACCAATGGACGAGTTTTCTAAATTTTAAGTGTTGAATTGTGTTTGCTTCACTGTATTACTCCTCATTGAAATTTCTGTTACAGATTTGTTGAAGGTCAGAATGTGGTATTCTCCATTCGAATAATTTCCCAGCCTTGACAATATATGTCCACCTCTTTCAAACACCTTGTCTATTTTTAAATACACATTCCTACAATTTCACCAGAAAACTGACTCCTGGGACTATTTGAGACCAAATTTATATTAATAAGTCTGGCACCCTCTACTGTGATGATGCTCTCTCCTCTCAAGCCATCGGAAGCCTTTCTTCAGAATTCTCATTACCTTTTTTCAGTTAGTTTTGCAGATACCTTTCTTTCTTTGCTGTCACCATGCCCAATTAGAAGACACAAAGGGACAGGTTATTTGAGTAACAATTTCCATGTTACTATTGACTTGTGTATAATATTTAATATAATATTACAATATGTAAAACATGTTATATCAAATGAATGAGAAATTCCCCCATAAAATAATCCAAAGATAATTGTTATTTCATAGGCATAAGACTTTCTTAAGAAGCATTTTAAAATGTCTTGTGCCTTCTAAATGGGGCATTTGATTACTCCACCAAAATACTAAAAAGCCAGATAACTCTTACTATGATAGCAAACTACTTGGAAGGGGGGAGTCAGAATTATAAATTCTGACTCTGTTTTTGCACACATTTTTAAGCTCTTATTCAAGAAAAAAATGATGGCCAGTTCCTCGAATATTTTTGCTGTAACTACTACCTCTGGATAAAAGCACTATTTTTTTCTGAGTTTTACTTTTCATACTCAGTAACAATTTCCTTTCAAAGAAATTTCTTTCTTAATGGACACAGGTCACCCCTGGAGATACTAATGCCCATGTGCCATGGACTGCTCCCCAGGGAAACACCAGCACTACGGCACATGGCCTCCAGGCACCCAGGTTAACGAGCCATCCTGAAGTTTAATGCCATTCTTACATGGTCATCAATCCTCTTTAAAAAGAGCTGCCATGATGGGATTTGTCACACCTGTCAATCAGTTTTACTCAAGACACCAACAGGGAACAGGAACAAAAGCTGGCATGAGGGGAGAAATCAAGGTCAAACAAGTTTGACAGTTTAATGTACGTGAAACAGAATTTTTTATCAGCCCAAATTAATTTACGGCTATGTTTTCTGGCTATTCTTATATATATGTCCGACCAAATATAATCCTTCATGCCTTATAGCATGTTGGAAGGAATTTTGAGTCACTGTAAGTTTGTGTTATTATCCTTGTATTTGTAGTTATTAATATTATTAAACATTTAATACATGTATTTTCATACTTAGAAATATTTCCACTTACAATGTCTCACTAGTACCATAATGACAATTTTCAACATCGTTGCCTTCTAAGTGGGGCGTGTCCGAATCAACCTTCTCCACTTTCACTCATTCGATCAACATTTAGTGAGAGTTTACAACTTCCTGAATTTTTATGGTTTCAGGTCTTACATTTAAGTCTTTATAATCAAACTTGAATTAATTTTTACTATGGTGACAGATAGGGATCCACTTTCATTCTTCTGCATGTGGTTATCCAATGTTCCCAGCATTATTTATTGAATAGAACATACTTTCCCCAAGATGGTTTTGTCTGCTTTGTCAAAAATCAGCTGGTTGTAGGTATGTTTTTTTTTTGTTTGTTTGCTTTTTTTTTTTTTTTTTTTTTTTGCAGTTTTTGGCCAGGGCTGGGTTTGAACCCACCACCACCTCTGGCATATGGGGCTGGCACCCTACTCCTTTGAGCCACAGGTACCGCCCAGATATATGGCTTTATTTCTGGGTTATCTGTGTTGTTCTTCTCATGTATGTATCAGCTTTTATACTGATATCATGCTGCTTTGGTTGCTATGGGTTGTGGTACAAGTAGTACAACTTGAAGTCAGGTGATGCCATGTCTCGAGGTTTATTATTTTTGCTTATGATTTCCTGGGCTATTTGGACTCTTTTTAAAATTCTGTATGAAATTTAAGGTGGGGAGAGGAGAAGATGGTGCAGGAGAAGTGGCCTGCACATGCTGCTCTCATGGAGAAGATAATGAATGGCAAGTTGATATTCACTTTCAGATTGATTGAGAGAGAATATTGAGAAGTGTCAAAGGGACAATAGGAGGCACCTGATGAGAAGAAGGAAGTAAGGCAACCCCCTCGCAGGCTGGGAGATACCTAAGGAAGGAGGCCACATGTGGGAAAGGGACACAGGAAAGAACTCTGTGGCTCCACACCTGCCATGCAGACATTGCAGTCCAGGCTGCAGGAGGCCCCTTCACTGCATCAGGCCTCAGACTGTGACAGGGAGCTGCCAGAGACAGTACACAGAATTGTTCCAGAAAGACCGCATAGCACGTTTCTAGCTTCCAACCCTGGACACTATAATTGGCACTGTTCTGAGGTCCCAGCCCCAGAGGACTCTATTTGCCTGGAAGTCAGCTCCATTGCTGCCACCTCTACACTGTTCCTACCAAGTAGGGAGCAGAGGGCCCAGGAACTCCTGCATGCCCCATGGGGCGGGGGGTTCCATGTACCCAGCAACCACCAAGGAAGCCAAGCAGAGCAAATACCCACAGTCCCCACAGCCCACTGTCATTGTCTAGATAAACCACTGCTACTGTGAGACATAGGTGGAAGACATGTCCACAGCCCCTAGCTCCTGTCACCACCTGGGTAGTGCAGCCTCTGCCACCACTACTTGGGTAGTACTGCCACCAACAGACTGGGTGGAATGAACCCCCACAGCCCTGACAGCCCCCCACCTGCCTAGGTAGCCCTGCCAGGTCACCAATCTGGGCAGAGAAAACCCCCATGGCCACCCACCTCTAAGAGAGAGATCTGCCCCTGCTCCCACCTAAGGTTCAACAGCAGCCTGAGAACTAACTCACCCCTCCACAAGAATATCCTGCAGCACCTGCTTAGAATGTGATGACCCCAGGAGACCAGAGAGAGACAGGAGAACAGTGACTTTACAGGCTCACAGTGTGCCTCCCTCTCTCCTGTCTGGACACCTTTCCAGATCAGGACTCAAGCACATCATCCAAGGACCTCTTTCTTTCTTCACTGAGTAACAGTTCCCAGCAGTGAGAACAGGTATACCACAAAGCTGTCTGTTCTGAACTGAGAGAAGAGGTTCTAGATGAGAAGGAACATAAGAACTCTGGCAATAAGAAAAGATAGACTATGTTGGTGCTCCCCAAAGAATCACAATAGTTCACCATCAATGGACTTCAAATGAAAGGAAATTACTAAAATGTCAGACATGGAATTCAAAATATGTATGGAAGTATATACACACACATACATATATATACACACACACACATATCCACATATATGTACACACACCAATGCATTTTTTAGAAATTTGAATGGAACTGGAGATCCTTATGGAAAGTGAAGTATCTTAAGAATGGAAAAACAAACACCACATGTTCTCACTTATAAATGGAAACTAAACGAGAGTTATATATCATCATAAAGTGGTGTAATAAACATTGAAAACTAAGAAACAGGGAGGGTGGGAGGGAAGTGAGGGGTAAAATATATGCATAATGTATACAATGCACACTAAAAGTCCTGACTTTAGCATTGTACAATTTATCTATGTAACAAGAAACACTTATACCCTCAAGTCTATTGACATTTAAAAAAGAAAGAAATTGGCCAGGCATGGTGACTCATGCTATAATCCTAGCACTTTGGAAGGTCAAGGTCAGTGGATTGCTTGAGTTTGAGATCAGCCTGAGCAAGAGTGAAACCCTGTCTCTATTAGAAATAGAAAAATTAGTCATGTCTGGCAGGCATCTATAGTCTCAGCTACTTGAGAGGCTGAGGGAAGAGAATTGCTTGAGCCCAAGAATTTATGGTTGATGTGAGCTATGATGATGCCACAGCACTCTACCCAGGATGATAGTGTGAGACTCTGTCTCAAAAATAAATAAATACATAAATAATAAAATGAAAAGGAAATTTAAGCTTGTTTTTTCTAATTCTATGAAAAATTAGGTTGGTATTTTCATGGGAATTGAATTGATAGACTTTTTTCTTAAAAAAATAAAATACCTTTTATCAACTTTAAGGTGCTTGAAAGTAGGCAACAAGCATTCAAGCTGTCCTCAACATTTATCAATATTTGCTCCTTCATCAGGTTTCCACACACACACTCATGCACACATGCACGCACACATGCATGTGCGTGCGCCTATAATCCCTCTGTATTAACATATATTCACAAAACACATATACACTTTTCTGTATCATTTTTGTCTTTTATTCTGTTTGTGTTGTGTGTCATAGAAACTGATTTTAGTTCTTCATATGTTAATATTTTTATTCATTTATCAAGATTTAGTTAAAAAAAAATCACTTGTTCTGTGAACATCTCCCTAATTATTCTACACTAAATTTTCCATCCTCTATGCTTTCCAAGCACCTAGTCAATTCCACTAGGACGGCACCCAACACACTGTACTGAGATTATCGTGTGAATGTCTATCTCCCTTGTGAAACATAAATAGCAACCTCTTCAAGGGCTTGTCTTATTCATTTTTGCATCCCTATCACTGTTAGAACCTGGTGTGTGGTCAATTCTTACCACACGTTTATGGAGTGAATGAATGATTGAATGACTTAATGGATGAACAATTGAAATTCTCATTATCATAGTCACATTCCTAATCCTCTGTTTACTTATTTAGTTTAATTAATGTATTGTGATAGACAATCTATGTAGGAACTTGGGTATCAATAATCGCGAGGATATAGATTTATGAGTATCAACCTACAAATTGGCAGCCAACACTGAAGAAAAAAACCCAATGTGAACATGAAGGAAAGGAATAAACCCCAAATGCCAAAGTCATAAGTATGCTTAAATCTCAAAGTTAATTTTTAAATTGGTTGATCAGAACTTCGGGCATAATTTCTCACAGCAACAACCTAATTTGATGTGTTTAGTCTCCCAGCCCAGCACACTAAATTGTCTTTATCCCACGACATACTTGAGAATGTATCTACAGGCAATAAAATGGGGAAAAAAGGAGATCACAGATGTAAGAGGCCCTAGCAAAGTGTCCTGACACATAGTGTACTCATTCTATTACTTAGGATTTAAGGAAATAGTCTAATTAGCTGAAATGTCACTTTTCCATTATCTTGAATATGGGTATTTAAGGGAGAAGATGGCTTTAATATAGTAAAAAGAGTACTTTTATCTGTGTTTACCTAGTTACAAAAATGTTGATTGTTATTTTGTTATAGTGATCATGAACTTGGTGGTGATGGTATCTCAAAAAAGAAAAAAGAAAAAAAATGAAGAAGTAACATTAAAAAAAAGAAATAAAAAGGAAGAGAGAGCTAATAATAATAACAGAAAGAAGAGGAGGAAAAGGCTCTGACAAAGGTGAAAAGAGGCAGCAGTCTGCTGGCAAACTGGCTGTAGAGTGAGGGGAAGCCTTGATCTGTGTTCATTACCAATATCCACAGTGTAATCTCCTCATGGCTGATTTCAAGCTACCAGCATGGCAACACTAAGCTACCAGCATGGCAACACTAAGTGCAGACTTGGAAAGAAAAATAACCAATTGGCTCTTGCAAGCTTTGCAACCTGGCTGCAGAACACCACTGGGAAAGAGTGTGGAGAGGGAGAATAAAAAAAAAAAAGAAGGACAGAGTGTAGGAGGATTTGAAGAACGCGTAAAGGAAAAGGATGATATTGATATGATGTGTGTTTTGTGATTAATAGGCTAACACAGGAATAATCCAAGTATGACATCTATTCCTTCTCTTAGAGTCCAGAATTAGAGGACTCCCTACTCAGGATTTGGTATGACAGAGTATCCTTGGGGGGCTTTAACTGCTAATGAACACAGCTTTTCCTTGAGATGTGTAGTAAAACAGATTCTGAAGGTAGCCATTCCTCTCTGTGTAGATATTTTCCAAGGAAATCTGCCCATGAAAACAGAGAGGCAGGATTCCCTCTTAACCATTTCTTCTCATATTTCGATGTGCATAAGTCTTGTGAGTCTGAAGAGTCTGGTTCAGCAAATCATGGACTGTGCTGAGATTCTGCATTTTGAAGCTCCCAGGTGATGCTACTGGTGCATGTGTGTGGACCACAGTTTGAGTTCAGGGTCTAGTCTAGCCTTTCAACCATGAGCTTCTTTGGGTGTCAGATGGAAATCTACCTGTGCCTCATGAGTAAATCCTACTCTTCATAAAGTGTCACATTCTTTTCTTCTGTATCTAAGAAAAGATTAATCATCATAGATTTTGATTAAACACAGATGTTAACAATAGTAATCATTTTTATTTCTACCTCCTAAGTGCCAATTATGTGCCATTGGCTAAATTCCCATCGATAGCTAATAAATGTTCACTTGCTTTCATGTTATCACAAACACAGTTCCTTATAACAAAGAAATCCTCTCTGCTTTTATCTTGTCTGACAGTTGGATCACCTATCTAACAAGTTCAACTTACAATTGTACTTTCCATTCCTTCCTTATACCATTTTCCTTCAGTTACCATGGTTTCAAAATCAATTTCCTGCCTTTAGACGTCAGGATGTTGATGAGGAGACCAGGTGAAATCCTTCTTTCCTGTAAGGGTCCCCTCAGGCTGACTTTTTTCTCAGTCTCCTGCCCAACCTTCTTGTTTGTCACTGTTGATCCATTTCAAATATGCCTTCCTGATTCACAATCTATTCCCCAACTGGGAGAAAGACTGCTTTCTTATTGGCAGCATGCTACACTATAATCAATGAACAGCCCAGGAAGAGCATAAACACCCTGAGGGAAAGAGAGAAGATGAGGAAGGGGAGAAACGCTGGTTTTACCCACTTCTTGCTCTGTCCACTAGGTGACATCATCATCCATAGGCTGGAAAAAAGAGCCTTCGGACCACTTTGGGGAACAAGTGAGCTTCCAAGAATTCTCATGTGCTAACGAGTTAGAGAGTGTTATTAAGTTAACAAATGCTTACATTTCCATTCTAACAAAAAGGTCCTGATAGTGCAGCCTTAATCTCAGAACAGAGGGCTGTAAAAAATGAGCATGGGCTTTCAAACTAGATATATCTGGCTTTAAGTACAGAATCCATTACTTACTGGCTGTGACTATGTCCTTGGGCAAATGACATAAACACTCTGTCTGCATTTCGTTATCTGTAAATTGGTGATAATATGAAGTCATGCATCATAAAATAGTTTTCAAAAATAAATTACATAACAGCTAAGAGGTATCTATTACATAATAGATATTCCATTGATATACACACTGATTACTGTATATACTTGAGTATATAGGTACTTTTCCCACTTTTTTTTTTTTTTTTTTTTTTAAATGGCTTTTAAGGGCTAGAAATTTCAGGTCTTGTGAACTTGACAGTTTTAATAAAAGGTGAAATTTTTAGGCAATTTTCACCTTTCCTTAAGAATTCAATCAGTATTCATACAGCGCAGACACACACAAACACACAGTCTCCATACATATATTTATTTTAATGTTTATATGATCGGGTAAAATTTTGTTTTAAAAGTACATTTTTATCAACATTATGCTTCCTTTTCCTCCACCTTGTAGAGTTCATTTACCATGTATTGCTATCAGTGGCTTTTTAATTAATGAAGATGGTATTTATTGTTCATAGCATAGGAATACTTTACCACTGCATTTTTCTAAGACCTTAGATCTAGATTTTTCTCATTTAAACTTACAATAATCCCAACAAGATGGCAGATTAGATATTATTGCTATCGCACAAATGAAAAAATACAGTTTATGTAAGTTAACAAGACTACACAAGAAAGGAGATATTGTTTTCAGTTAATCCTTCAAGATGGATTTATATCCTTATGTTCATATGGGGAGTTTTTAAAACGTTAGAATCCTTGCCAAAGTCACACAACCCACAGGTGAATGTGGCTGGAATTGGAATCCAGATCTGTCTGATCCCACAGCTCACAGCTTGTTTGCTCTTCTACTGTATCACTTCACATCTAAAGCTGTTTTCACTTAGATAGCACTTTATATTAATGATGCATTTACTATATTATCTTTTTTGAATTTTATCCTTACAAAAGTTCTGTGAAATTAAGAAGAAAGGTCGTTATGATTTTAATTTTGGAAATGTGAATGGAGCTTCAATTAGCAAATATGTGGCAAAATTAGGTCACAAACTTTCTGGTCGGAAGATTTGGTTGGGGAAGAAGAAAACACCTCTGTGGGCAATGAGGCATCTACCTGGCCGAGGCCAAGAGGCTGACTACAATTTTCCCCGCCACAAAGCTTGAGAAAATGTGTAAGCCCCTGCTCTAGACCTCTTTAGAAGATCTGTTGTGAAATTTAAGAATAGTGACATCTAGGACTCTGGTCATATGCTTAACTGCATCATAGACAAAACTTGTTTTTCTTGGCAAAACTCTCTTTATTTTCCAAAGAAGCAAGAATTGGAATTAAAAGTACATTAACAGCAGTGCCTGAGAGCCTGCACCTGCCTAAAACAGGCAGCTTGCAAATTAGACCCAATCGATTGGACTTCCAGAGAGAAAGGGGAATAAAAAGACAATCATGTCAACCCCCTACCCCTGTCCACCCAGTGGGGCACATCATTCATGTCTCAGACTCAGTATGTGCTGTTTATAAATAGTTCCAGACCCCATGATGCCAAATAAGCCCACTGCTATTTATACACTATTTGAGCTGAAGCAGAACAAAATCCAAGTCTAGATCCTATGCTTGGGGGTTTAAGAAATTCACAGAACATCATCCACAAGGCTTCTACCTTTTGGGTTAAGATTTTAATGGCAGATTCTGGCTGCAAGCAAAGGATGTGAGAATGCCTGGTGAGCATAATGAATGTGTGCAAGAGCCTGTTGCCTAGTTGGCCTCACAACTTTACTGCTCTAGCCCACTAGCAAAACTGAGATGTGGATTTCTTCTGGCTTAAGCAGAGGTGAGGGGTACATCCCTACTAGGTAAACTGTCCACGTATTATTTCTAAAGCATCTTCTTGGAACAGACAAGGCTTTGTATTAATCAGAGTCCAGTTGGAAAGAAAAAATAAAAAAGGTCATGCCATGTGTTTCAACAGAGGGGATTTAATATGGGGAGCCTGCTAAGAAGTGCATTGGGATAACTGAAAAGCCAAAGAGGAGAGGGTTAGTATACCAGGTCCTCTGAGAAGAAAGCACCAAGGTGGATTTATTGGAGAAAGCCCCTGTGAAGAACAAAGCAGGAGGGCGAGTAAGCAGCTGGAACCTTTAGACCTTTAGTCAGGCAGACAGGACACTTACAAAAGGACTGGGTAGAAAGAGCCTCAGGTTGCAGTACAGTTCTGACTGTCTCAGACAGGTGGATGGGGACTTTGCGAGAATGAGTTGATTATTGCAGGAGTCCTGAATGAGGCAGGAACAACTGGGATCTAGTTCCCTGTATGTTCAGTCATTATCTAGGAGCAGGCTGGGGAAATAAAGTCTCATCCAACCTCAAAGAACCCATGGAGTAGTGAAGTAGGAGGGATTATTAGTCAGCTAAAGGAACATTCATAGCTGCCCCAACACTGATTACCAACAAGAGGAAGCCAACACCAGCCCTGGGCTAGGGAGGCAAGGGGAGGAAAGGATGTTACTTTGCTACAGATGCCATTGCCCTGCAGGTGCTGAAACAATAGAAAAAAATATGGGCACCCCGGGGGAGGAGATAGAACAACAACAAAGAAATCAAAGAAATGAACAAGGTAATTAAAACAAGTGAAATAGACCCAGAAAATTAGCTCTTCTGATAGAAATTGCTTTTAAAATATTAATTTTTGAAAAGTTCAGGTGGGGAAATTCCACTCCTAGCCAATATGGAGTAACAAAGATTACATTTACCTAGCTGCCTGACACAGTTAAAAATCCAGACAAAATACATAATGCAATCATTCTGAAATCAGTGAACTATAAGCAATGAACAGTGATCTTCAGAGGAAAAAAAAAAAAAAAGTAGACAATTCTCTACAAATGCCTCCATATTACTACTTCAGGAAGGTTCAAGATGTGGTGCATAAAGTGGGGACCCACACAATTCCAGCGCACTTCCTGAATTGAGTAGTTAGAGCTGAGGGTCTAGAGAAGCCCAAGCAACAGAGAAAGAGTATTAACAATGGGAGAAATGTGCAAAGAGGGGATTTTGGAAATCTAAAGCGGTTCCCTCTCAGATATTCAGCTAAGTACAAATCAGTGCATACATGTGAGAAGAGTTCCCAACTCCAGTGAAGGAAATAACCTGAAATTTTAGAAGGAAAATTTTCAAATCTTAGGCTGTACCCATCAGCTAGAGGAGATAGCCTACACAACTCATAGAGAACCATGATTAGTATGCAGAAGATTTTTTCTTAGTAGTGCAGGAAAATTACCTGTTCTGGTCCCAAACTTCGCAAAAATAAAAGTGTTTCCAAGTAACTTAACCAAATTCCAGGACAAAATTCAGCAATGTTATAGAAACACAAAAATATCCAGCATGTGGGTGGTGCCCACAGCTCACTGGATAGGGTGCCGGCCACATACATGGAGGATGGTAGGTTAGAACCCAGCCCTGGCCAGCTAAAATAACAACTGAAACAGCAACAACAAAATAGGCGGGCATTGTGGCAGGTGCCTGTAATCTCAGCTACTTGGGAGACTGAGGCAAGAGAATCACTACAGCCCAAGAGTTTGAGGTTTCTGTGAGCTGTGATGCCAGGACACTCTACCCAGGGTGACAGCTTGAAACTCTGTCTCTCAGAAAAAAAAAAAAAAAAAAAATTCCAGCTACTTACCATTATCTGATCTTTGACAAGCCAATTAAAAAACATTAAGTGGGATCACTTGTTCTTTTCTTGCTTATATGTTTGAGTTCTCAGTGGATTCTGGTTATTAAACCTTTGTCAGAGACATAACCTGCAAATATCTTCTCCCATTCTGAGGGCTGTCTGCTTGCTTTACTTACTGTGTTCTTGGCTGTGCAGAAGCTTTTTAGTTTGATCAGGTCCCAGTAGTGTAT